>VMDR010004990.1:0-55181 GCA_007922815.1 Macrotus californicus | reverse complement strand
AAACATGCAGTACCTGATTGTCGTAGAGGTATATGAAAAGATACCCACTACCCCTCTCTTTAAAAGGAAGTAATTTGGTCTTAACTGCAGAAGCAATTAGCTTATATTAGGGAGTAATGTTCCATAAAATTAATTTTTAAAATAAATTTGATTTTTACATCTCAAGCACCAGATTAATCTTATATTCAGCAAGTCAGCTCCCATGGTGATAGAAATCAAGTGATTCTACTTCAGGGTTTTCATTTAAATAGAAAAAATAGCATAGCCCAAAGATCAAAAGTCACCTTTCAGCCAGTCTTGCTTTTTAAAGCGATCCCTTCCTACATAATCGCTGTTGAATAGAAACTCAAGTAGATACTTGACATTTATTCTTCCATTCAACTCAGAATCCTTGATGAGCTCATTTACTTTTCATCCACATGGCTGGATTGCTGGGAGGATGGTGTGAAGCTCTCCTTAATCTGAAAATTAAATAAAATCTTTTTTATTTTGAGCTTGAAATTTAAAGCATCAATGACCATTAACAATCAAATCAGTGAGTTAAGGTTGTCTGATAATCAGTGATTTTATACAAAATGACATATCCATTTTGGGACTGTCTCCTTTTCCTAGCAGCTTTCAGTGCAAATGAAAACTCCAGTAATTTGTGTGCTGACATGCCTCCTAGCCCCAAGTGGGAAAGGTGAAACCTGGTTGACACAGGGGGGCAAATTGCCCCATTAACTCAGCTAGTGCCTCCACGTGATTTTAGAAATGAATAGGTAGCATTTGCTTGCAGGTATTTGTTTCTTTGAAAGAAGTCAGAGGAAAGGAAAGGTTTCTCTTTTGCCCTCTGCCTCTTCTGTTCCTCACTTGTCTATTTTCTCCCTTGGATGCAGAGAACTTCAAGTGAAAATTGGGTTGTGGAATGTAAAGACATTTCTCACATCTCCCCTGTGCTGCATCAGTTCAGCCAATGTGATGTGGCAAATTTAGATTATTTTCAGGAGTTTATGAAAAGTTCCACGGCTGTGGTCCACCATGGTCCCTGATAGAGTTCTCGTGTTATTTCCTTTATAGGCTTTGATACTCACAGTTCTCAGAGTGATCAGGATGAAGGAGGGCACTGGGTACCCACATTATGCTCTACTTCCCAGTGATTATGAATCTCATGGACTCACTGCATTTCAGTCCAATTACTGTCAGTATCATAAAGGATTTGGCTGGCCTTTGTCCCTGGGAAATAACTGTTAAACCCTTGGAATTTACCAAGTTACAGCAGTGACTTTGTTATGAGTCAATCAAGCATGTCTACATAATGAACCTCCAGTGAACCCTGGACACTGATATTGAGTGAACTCCCCCGTGGGCAATACTCTGTGTATTGTCACACATCTGTACCAGGATGCAACTACGACCTGTGGATGATGAAAAAACTTTGCATCTGGAAACCTGTCAGGCTTCACCCTATGTGTCTCTTCTTTCGGCTGGTTTGTATCCCTGTATTATAGTAGAATTGTTCTGGGAGTCTTTTGAGTTAGTTACTAAACCTAAAGTGGTGTGGGATCCTCCAAATATGTAGCTAGATGGTCAGAGTGAGGGTGGTCCTGAGGACCACTGAACTTGTAACTGGTTGTGAAGTGAGGTCAGTTTTATGGAGGACTGTGCCCTCACAATGCATGGTCTGACAAACTCATTGTGCTGTTCTTCCCAAGCTTCCAGTCGTGCTTGTCTTTGCTTATTGGAAACCACGCACTACAAACACAGTCCCTGTCACATAAGTGACCTAGTACTAGTATCGCACCTGTGAAATGCTCTTTGTCTTCCCAGGGGCCAATTCTTCTCATAAGCACCTGGGGGGGTATTCCAGTTTTTCATAAACCAAGTTGGCTAACTTAGCAAATGACGCTCCACACCATTGTTAAAGGCACAATTAAGTTACCATGAATGCTGAGTGCCAACATCTGCTAGTTGCTTCTCATGCCTACTACAGACCTGTGAGCAGACACAGTTATTATCTTTCCTTTTACAGGAGAGGACACTGAGAACTAGATTATGTCATTTGCCCAAGGTCATACATACATCAAAAGGAAAGGCCAAGTTGGAGAGGCCGCAGTTCTATGACTTCGTTACTCGAGCGCTGAAACTATATGCTCGCAGAACCTATTGTCTCCAATTGTTCCAACATGCAGGTGCATTTCTAGAACCAAGAGAACTCTTGGTTCTGGTTTTCCACGAAGTAGCTCCTGAGAGAATTTGGTGCAAAGAAACACTACAAGAGAAGTGGAGAAATGAATCAGGTTAGGTAAGAGAGAACCCATATAAGGTAAATTAACAAGCCTGTCACCACTACTGGTAACTGAACTTACCTTGCTTGGGAACCCTTAAGTCTGAGAGGAATTGGGCCACTGAGATATCTACAGGGGTTCTCCCCAGTCCCACAGGAATCCTTATCCACTGAATCCCATCAGTCCATTAAGGCTGTTCTACTTCCAGCAAGCCCTGGGCATCACGGGCTCTAGCTGCTCCTGGGCAGTGGAAGTAGACCTTTCCCACCCTGTAGCGGTTAGGCCTGAGAGGCTGTGGGTGGGCACTGACAAGTTCCTCATGGCCAAGTGTTTAGTTCATGAACACATTTCAAATGCTTGATAACCACACGAGACTAAGGACCACTAAATTGGACCATGCAGATATAGAACATTTCCATTAACGAAACAAGTTCTGTTGTTCAGTACTAGTCTATGTCGTTATACAGGAGTGTTTTGGGGATATCTTTTCTTGAAAGGAATTGGACACAGAAAAAAATTAAAACCTTCATAAGTGTTTATATCTTTGACTAAACAATCTCAATTGGTCAAAAAAAATTCTTTTTTAAAATTTATTTTTTATTGAATTTATTGGGTGACATTGGTTAATAAAATTATGTAAGTTTCTGGCATACGATTCTACATCATGTGTGTATTGTATTGTGGGTTTAACACCCCAGCTCAAGTCTCCTTCCATCACCATTTATGACCCCTTTACCCTCTTCTACCTTGAAGTGTCTGTGAGCTATCTATGAACAAAGATGTTCACTGTAACATTATTTTAAATAACCATACAAACACACAAAAACAACAGACACAATTTGAACACTCAACATTTGGGCTGGGTTAATGAAATTATACTTCCACAAATTGAAATGCTGCTTTAAAGTTATACTTTAAAAAGTTGAATGACATGGGGAAATTCTTTTGACACCAGGAGAAATAACAGAAGTAAAATTAAAAATAACTGTGAACTATAGTCTTAACTATATTAACACATATATGTTATGGGTTTACAAATTTTTCTCTTTATATATTTTCCACATTTTCTATAAGGATAAGATTATCCCTAAAGTCATTAATAAAATAAAAATGCCACACATATACATACAAATCTTAGGGTCTTTGAAATCTTTTTTTCTTTTAAAGATTTTATTACTTTATTGTTGTTCATTTACAGTTGTCTGCATTTTCCCCCCACCACTCCCCCCCCACCCCAGCCAATCCCACCTCCCTCCCTTGCTCCCACCCTCCCCCTTGGTTATGTCCATGTGTCCTTTATAGTGTGAAATCTTTTTTTTCTTATCTAAGTTGTTAGTAGGCTCTTGAGCAGAGCATGGCTATGGGCTGAAATGAGGAGCAAGACACTGAAGGTCTTCCCCCCAGGTTCTTTTTAGTCTTATCAGAACTCTCCAGCTATGATTGTTTGAACAAGTTTAAATATTTCTTACTGCCTTAACATTTAACTATATTTCTTTATCTTGATTACATGATGTTAATGGCTTCTTTAACCATGCCTGGATTTGTTTGTTTATTCAATTTATTCAATAAACATATGTTGAGGAGCAATCAGAGTCCCACGATGGTACACACAAGAAGGGAACAAGCCTCACGCAAGCCATGAGCACTGCAGATACCTTGTCCTGGGCACAACTTGAGCAGCACAGTAGTCTCCCTGTGCCCCAGTCCCTGCTCGCCCCCAGCCTGCTGACATTCCCACCAGAAAGTCCTTTGGATTGTGACACAAATGCTCTAAGTGCAGCATTCCAATAAAATACCAAGCCTCTGACGGGCTCCAAGTAACAGCTTCAGCGTTCAGGCTCTTGGGAAGTCTTCAGAGAACTTGGTAGAAATAAATCTGGTTTCTCCAGCAATTTCATCAACACTGATCTGCATCACACTGCATGAGTAAGATCTACTACCAGAGTCATTCTTGATTTTGAACTCTAGTTCCTAAACATGTCACTTCTTATTGTAAAACACATTTGTAGGAGCAGGTACTTGTCATATGAATTATGACTGGAACAAAATCATTTCTCCAGCTATGAAACTTGCCTACATTTCAGAGTCTGTGGTTAAATCTGTTTCATAACCATTAAAACTGTGACTGTGGTGAGGTTTGCTGCTCTTTTTTGTTTTGAGCTTCTTCTCTATTACTGGTTATGAAACTCATAGGGAGCTGTGCACTTTACTTGGAATATGTGGTTGTACTCACCATTCACCAGTCATGAAGGTTACTAGCTCTGCAGTTTGCTAGCTATGCATTTACTCATAGGAAACTCTAGTTCATACATTCATAATTAGTTGGTGGCTGACTTTGTGCCAGCAGTGGTACGAAGTGCTAGAACTGCAAAGTTGGGTAAGAAACAGTCCTCATCCTCAAAGAACTTACATTGGGGAAAACACAGGTTTATAATCAATTTTTTTATTTCCTTGTGATGAACACCAAAATACAAGCATAACATAACAAGCATAAGATGCTATTGATGAACCTACTTCATGTTTTGCTACTTCAAATTTCTCTTAATACCTATGCCTTAATTTTTAAAGAAATGTCAGCACACAGGTATAAAACTCAGTCTCATAGATCAAGAGTATAAGAGACATCAGTTTTTTATGATTTCATAGCAATTTAATATCAAGCCTTGAGTCCAGTTCCACCAGAGTTAAGAGAAAGATACCCAGACTCGGTTCTTCCTGGAATTCCCCTACTCTTACTCCCTTCTTTCTTCTCCCTTCTCTCTCTCTCTCTCTCTCTCTCTCTCTTTCTCTCTCTCTCACACACACATTCACATACGTGCGCTCAAACTTAGCATTAGACTCTAGCCTACCAGTTAGTAACACTTTGGTGCTGAGTTTTTTTTAAAAAGAGTAGCTTTGTATCAACAAAATGTTTGAACATCCTGTTCTGTCTTCAGAAAAACCCAGGGCTGACAGAAGCACGAGGGGTTGTCTCTCAACCCGAACCAGTCTCGGAGGGGAACTACAGGGTCCTGGGCCTGTTCCATCCCCACACTTCCCGAGACAGTCAGTTGGTGAAGAGATTAAGGGATCCCAGCTTGACTCTACCAGATAAGCCTCAGAGGAGGTCGAAGAAATAACTGTCATGTGTCTGACAGATGAGTGGCTCCGAAGAAACAGTTTAATAACTGCAATATTTTAATAACATAAATTCTTGCCACCATTCAGAGCTAACAAGTAAGCAATTCCCACTTGCACTACCATGTGCTCCTTGCGCTGTGTAACCAGAACTACACTGAGCCAGTGTCTGTGCTCAGTATACGCTGGCGCCCTTTACTTCAAGGATGTAGTTGCCAGAAGACAAAATCCCCTACACCCCAGGGCTTTCTGAGACACAAAGCCCTTTTGAATCCATGACTTTTGATTTAATCCCGAAATTCTAATACATGTATTATCATCATCTCTGTCTTAAGTTTGCTACAAGAAATGTTTTTCTTTTTGATAGGCATTTCTTCTAGGAGTTAAAAACGTTAATAAAGAATTAAGTGTGTTCAAAGGTGTATCATTGTGCACATATATACACACATATGCACACGTGGGTATTTACTACTCTTCTCTAGACCTCTTTCCTCCATGAACTGATGAACGTTAGCTGTCTGAGATCCATCCTGTCTCAGACTTCCTTTATCCTCCCGTACCCTTCAGTGTATCTTAGAGGGTGTCTTTCATTTCTTTCAAGGGGACAGCTGCTATTCAGCCTGTTGCTGTTTAAAAATACTAACTCCATGTTGCTAGCACTTCTGATTTTTCAGGAGAAATCATGATTCCAGATTTGTAAGTGAAGTCTTCCATTTCTGAAATGAAATAAAGTCGCTAAAACCACTTCCACAGGCTGGATCTGACAGCTCTCTTTTGATTTTCTGGTGTGGAAGTGATGGGCCAATGTCTCTTTGGCAAGGATCCTAAACATCTCTTTGTAGTTTTCATCTTTAAAAATCCTAGCTTTTTTGAAAATCAAATTCTTTCATCGAGAAGATTTTGAGATTAGCAAATTAGAAAACACAGTGCTTTAATTCCACAGAAGTACGAGAAGCTCTATTACCTTTTGGTACATGTTTTCCCAGTCCTTGTACTGCACTTATATTTAGTTCTATCAATATTTTATCATTTCTAGAAAATTGAATCATATTATTTTAAACTTATTTTCCCTTAATCATATTTCATGATTTTTTGTATTGTTATTTTTCTAAGACAAAATTTGTAATCACTGAATAAGATTCCATTTTAAATATAAATTACCATAATTCAGGAGTCACTTGCTGTCACTGGAAACTTAATTTGTCCAACTTGCTTGATATTCTTATTATTGCTATGTTGTATTATTGCTATTGCTATATTTGTACTCATTTCTGTTATTGTCCTTAGAGTAAATTCTGAGAAATGTCCTTGGAGAGTCAAAGTTTAGGAATAGTTTGATGATTTTTGATTGATGCGAGTATCCTTCAAAGTTAGACAGACTGGGGTCCAAACCTACTCTTTCCCTTACAAGCTATGAGACTTTAGGGGAATTGCTTCTGTAAACTTCAGTTTTACATCTACGAAACGGAAATAATATAACAGAATAAGTTGTGCCAGTTTGTACTTCTGTTAGCAGTGTGGAGAAGAATGTTAGACTTGTACTTCTGCAGCTGTTTTTAATGTTCACTTTTTCCAATAGAACAAAGAAAAATGATAATTAATTTATTACAAAGCATGTTATACATTTTTAGGTATTTTGCTCGTGAATTGACTCTTATTTTTCTAATTGTGAATTTATCTTTTATTGGTTTTAAGGAATTATTTTATTTCTTATCATTATATACAAACATATTTTTACTTTTTGTAGGTAAATTATTAATCTTTAATTTTTATTTTAGATTATTTTAATGCTTTTTAGTTTAATTTTATATTTAATTATTTAACTCCCCTGAAGAGTTTATTTTATAGGTGATATGACGTAGTGTCCTTGCTGAATAATCCCTTCTCTCACCACCAGTTTGAACCAACATCGTTTTTAATACTTCTACATGTATACTTCTGGTTCCAGGTTTCTATTCTGTTTTAATGATCTGTCTCTTTTGCTGTTATATTTGTTATAATTTTAGAGTACTTTTGAACATCTGGGAGCGCAAGTGTTTCTATCTTTTTTTGCCTATTTTGTCCTTCCAGATAAACACTAGTACCACTGTAAGCAAAAATATACAATCACATTTGAATATTAATTGGAATTTATAAATTAGTTCTGAAAGAATTGACATTTTCAGACTTAAGGCTTCCCAGTACACATTAAGTTAACAGCACAACCTACAGTTACCACCTCTGGGAAGAACCCACAGGGTTGTAGTCCGTGCTGCTGACCTATACACTTTGACAGTCAAAGAGGCAGAAGTGAGGATGAATCCTAAGTTTGACTCAAAGGCCGCAAGACCTGGATGTTTGTGGCTAAAAAGTCATGGCAGACCCTGGACTCTGGATCATTGTTATTTTTTGTTGCTATTAAACCTACCAGATAAATTGCTGTTTCGTTTTTTTTAAATAAATATAAAAATACAAAATTTTAGTTACTGTTACTGTGCTCCTCACTTTTCTTCTCCCTCAAATTTCTCTGGGGCTGTGTAAATTACAAAAGTCCTGATAAGTTTTGCTGGACAAAAGGAACCAATAGCCCTGGCTGATGTGGTTCAGCGGATTGAGCCCTGGCCTGCAAACGGAAAGGTCGCTGGTTCAATTCCCTGTGAGGGCACATGCCTGGGTTGCAGACAAGGTGCCCAATTAGGAGTGTGAGAGAGGCTTCCAATTGATGTTCCTCTCATAGGTTTCCCTCTCTTCCTCTCTCTAAAATGAAATAAATAAAATCTTAAAAAAGGAACCAACAAAGACTTAGTAGTTTTCACAAAACAAGGCTTTTAATCAATAAGATCAACCATAAGAAATTACTGATCTTAGTATGTACAAAAAAGGCAATTTCATATTGTTCAGCTTAATGTATACTAACAATTCCTTTCAGTATGTTTCCTTTGTGTGGTGTTGTTGTTGGTAGAAATCAGATCCTTCCACAAAATTGCAAGTAAAGCATTCCATGCTCAGGAGATTGTAGCATAGCAAGATAATTTATTTGGGTGGAAATCTCTTCTGAGTTTCCAATTTCCCATCTCCTTCCATCCTGCAATGGAAAAGTCCAGCCATGTCCTCAGCAAGGCTGAAATAAAGGCCAGGGTCCACAGTTTTTGCTTCATATTAAGGCTCAGTCTTTTGGAGCTCATACAGTCTGTCATAGGCCCTGGTAGCTGCTAGACCCACATGGTCGTATGTTCTCAGGTGAGAGAGAATACATGAATACACAGGGTTAGTGCATCACTGAGCAAGAAGAGAGAGAGAAAGAGAGAGAGAGTTTCTTTGTTCCTCTGGGGATTATATTAGCTTGGGTTTGGGACAGACCACGTATTTTCTCAAAAGAACCAATCAACTTCCCATGCTTTTGTGGGCTTTGGATGGGTCAACACTGCTTAGTTAGACTGACAGGCCTCTTTGGTCAAGCCCTTTCCCCTGAACCCCTCAACAATCCAGTATGAGAAGGAAGGGAGGAATGTTAATCCCCTTGGCAGAGAAATGCTGTAATTTCTTGGGGTATGAAGATATAGCTTCCTGGTGGAGCAATCAGGCTCATGTATCCCAGTTTACTAACCTCAATGTCTAATTCCCTTTGCTCTTTTTATTAATAATTAGCTAACTATCTATGGCAGGAGTGCCAAACTCATTTTCACTGGGGGCCACATCAGCCTCGAGGTTGCCTTCAAAGGGCCGGATGTAATTTTAGGACTGTATAAATGTAACTACTTCTTAACTAGGGCAAGGAGCTCTACATTTGGCCCTTTGAAGGCAACCATGAGGCTGATGTGGTCCCTGGTGAAAAAGAGTTTGACACCCCTGCTCTATGGTAATGGTATCAGTCAGCTTTTTTGCCTATGATGTATGAAAAAATGGAAAGTCCTATTTCCATAATTTTAGAGGAATTAATATAAATATCTATCTTTCTGAAATGAAGGAAAATTGGTGTATATGTAAATGTTTAGTAAAAGCTAAACTCTTCCTTCTCATAAACAATTTATTTCAAGAAAGGACAATCTTTCCTGTAATTTATCTGGCATAGCTGCATAACTAATCTTTCTAAAGCATAGAACATACAATCAGTTCAAAGACTTTCCCAAGCTTAAGTAATCTATAAACTCTGAACTCAGTATTGCAAGTTATCCAGATCTTTCAGGCCCAGTCTACAGTTATTTCCTATTCTTTGTTCACCATTCTAGGCATTGTGGTCCACTTTCAGGTCCCAAAACATGACAGATTTATTTATTTGTTTATTTATTTATGTATTTATGTATTTATTTATTACTTTTAGTTCATTCTATTGATCTCACTTCCTCTGGCTCCTTCACTATCTAAACTGTATCATTCATCTTTCATTCAGATTCAGATTAAGATTCATTCATTTGGAGGTGAGTGGGAAACATCCAACCCATAGTGCTTTTTATAGCACCCATCCTAATTGATTCTTTTTTTATGTGATAAATTAACTAATTGTGTTGTTTGTTATTTCAGTTAACAAAAGGTTTACAAGTGTTATGTTTACCAAAGTCTTGCACAGAAGTTTACTCCATAAAGTCCGAGTGCCCAAAGGGACCCACTCCATAGCGAAGGAAAAAGAATGGCATGCAGAGGGCACGCTGAAGAGAACAAGTTAGAGAAACAACTGAAACAGTTCATCTCCTTTGCAATTAACAAACGCAGAAGGGAGAAAAAAGGGGACATGTTTTTAGCTAACAAAGTTTACAATTTTATTTTCACATTTCACAATACAAATGAAAAAAAATTTTGTCCCACTAATCCCCTCCAAAACTATTCTCTCTTTGATAGGAAGAGGGAGTGAGTCTGCCTTGTCATGCTATTAGAAAACATCCAGAGTCACAGCACCATGATCTCCTGGTGAAGTAGAACAAGTAATATAAAACTGATAGAAAGAGGCTCCCCTCTCTCCTTATCTGTCTGGTCGAGTCATTCCTGGCCGAGTGGGCACCATGACAGGACAGGCAGGAGGACTCATCACTGGGGGCCCAGGCATCATTGGCATGTTCCCTCCCACAGGTGGCCTCATTCCAGGAGCAGGTCCCACTGGCATCATCCCAGGAAGAGGAGGACCCATCACAGGCATCATGGGAGGGCCCCCCATATGGGGTGCTGGCATCGTACCAGGGCAAGGAGGACTCAGAAGACTGGGGGGAGGTGCAATCATTGCCCCTGCAGGAGGACGAGCAGAGAACGGTGTGGAAGGTAGTTCTCCTTGCTGAAATGCTGTGGTTGTTTTGCCAGTCAGGCTCTGAGCCTGCTCTTCCACCCATTTCTGAGAGTAGCCTTTCCCATTCTCTTTGTGTTTCCTACCACTGCGGTGTGTCCTTCTCACAGGTAGAAAGTCATGGGTGAGGTCTGTATTGCAGTAGTCACAATAAAACTTGGGCATGTTGCTCTGCAGGCTTCGTAATTAACTCTGTATTATATTCTGCTTATGTACTGTCTATGGTCTTGATAAAGCTTCTAACCTTAGCATATCATCACTCACCTACCTCTGAGCTATGTGGGCAGTAATTATATTGATAAAGAAGGTATGCAAGGTATTCTAGGTGACTATTCCAGTTTTCCTTCCTCCTGGTCTGCTGATGATTGGAATGAACAGTGGTTCAAAGTGGATGAGATATTTGGTTCCAGTGGTGAACAGTGAGTTACTGCTTCATGTTGTGGCAATGCTGCCCAATGGAGTTGCCTGGGCACTGCTTCATGTTACAGCCACATCCCTACTTTTGTATCTCAATTTTCCTTTTTACCTCATCAGCAGGATCTGATTTTTGTTAAATGACTTGTTCCCTCAAGGACAGCCATGGTAGGTGAAAGGGTCAGGCCAGGTTCCCAGACCACTGGACTGCCCAGGACTCAGTTATCTCAACTCGATTGGGAGCCCGAGGCTTAATTGAGACTCTCCCACCGCGCACAGCAGACACCTGGCGCCAGCCACAGGGGCCTGTGGTCAGACTGACCCTCCTGTATCTGGGAACAGCCCAGCCCTTTGCCTACCTCTTTGTCCCAGCTCACATCCTGGAGCCCTGAGGCACCCGCCCAGGAGAACAAGAGACTCACTCGGTAGCCCGAGGCTTCATCGAGACTCTCCCACCACGCACAGCAGACACCTGGTGCCAGCCAGAGTGGCCTGTGGTCAGACTGACCCTCCTGTACCTGGGAACTGCCCAGCCCTTTACCTAACCCACAGTCCCGGCTCACATCCTGACACCCTGAGGCACCCGCCCAAAAGAACAAGAAGCTAACCGCTCCCCTATCCCTTCACAAACCCCTAGCTATTTCTTTCTAAAAAACCCATTCTTGCCTTCCCCGGGGCTTCAGTGGATCCCTGACTCAGCCTACCTCGAGTGGCTCCTCCCGCCTCTCTCTTGTGCCTTTCTAACTGTAGATGTCCTTTCTGAGGCAGGATGAGCCATTGATCCAAGAAAGGGCATGTGCCACCAGCAAAGCTTTTAGACATTGGTTGTTGTTGTTGTCCCAGCCTTTGAACTCTAGGAAAATATAACCAAAAATGCAAACAGGAAAGTAACGAAGTGTTTTCATATTTTCTTAAAAAATGCTTATTTGTGGTCAATGTTGCTGTAAGCTACACTGGTCTTGAAGATCATAAACCACACTTAGGGCTGTTTGCACTATTATCTTCTTTTCGAGTTTTCACAAATTTATTAAATGAAATTTGCCCACATTTAGGCTGCTTTAGCTAAAGTTTTAGCTCTTCCTGGCTTTAATTAAATGAGAATCATTAATATTTTGTACAAGGTTTTTAATTGAAGTACAAGTTAATCAAATAATGAGAATGGTTGGGCTGGAGTAGTCACACATATTATTAATTATTTGTATCTTTTTTATTGCTATGTATTAAAATATTTAGTGATTATACTTGTCCTTACATTTCAAAATATTCTCAGGTGTTTCTGAAACTGCTGGAAATGCGGTAAAGCTGCTGGGTGTGTCTTATCTCCTTTGACATCTCTCATTCCTGTGTCATAAGGTCATAAAATAACATGCCCGTTGTTCATGTGAGAGGAAGCTGTGAGGTCGCTACTTAAAGATGTAACATGATCTCGGCAATGATACTATTTTCTTAAATACTTAGGAAAACAAATGGGCAAAAACTGCAGGACTTTAAAAAATATCTTATTGTGTTTGTATGCTGTTTTAATTTGGTAACTGGTCTGTTTTACCCAGCAGTAGAACTAGGCAAAAATCTGGGAAATAAAACGTATGAGAGGTTTTCCAAGCACTCATTTTATTTCCAAATTTCCTTTTTATCCTTTGATGGCTGCAGGGGAGTCTCTTCTGCTCTGAATACCTTTTAATCTTGGAGTTTAGAGAATTATTTTTTTTTCTTTCTCTCTCTCTCTCTTTTTTCCCCTAAGCCCCACTCTTCACAATGAAGCCAGAAGTGTGGCAGGAAGGTGTGATTTTTAATTTACACCAGAGCCTTGCAAATAATGACTTTTCACACCCTCCTCTTGCTGTTCAGCAGAGGGGAGAAGCTCTGTGACCAGCGCGGTGGTGGCAGGTGACACCCACTGCTGTCATTCTGAGAGGCGTTCTCCTGTGTTTAACCCTCGTTTTCAGTTCTGCGACTTGGCGTTTGTGCAGACTTACGAGAATGTGGCTTATTCATACTTGTTTTCTAGGAAGTGATTTTTGAAGGCTATTGTTATTCTTCCAGATTGTCAAGTATGAAAGATAAATGTTTTTCCCTTTCACCACCAGTCTGTGATGTGGAAATCCAAGTACAATGAAATGAAAAAAATACAATATTAACTTTGAGAAATTCTAGCAATAAAAGTTAAACATAGGATCTAATAAACGCTTTAGTCTTTCCTTATGATTCAATTTCTCTATAAGAGTAGATTTTCCTGTCTTTATAGAAGGGTCACTGTGTTACAAGTAAGTCTGTATCATTTCCATTGAAAGATGAAATTGAAAGTAATATTAAAACATTAAAATGGTTTAAGTTTTTTCAGTGTCTCCCTAGTGCATTAAAAGTAATTTGGATTGAATTGTAAAAAATAAAGGGAATGAGCTGCCTCAGGGAAAAAGGAAAAATTATAGAAATTGGTATACTTGTTTTAAATTTTCTTAGTGGTTAGAGAATAATAGTAGCACGCAAACCTAACTGAATAGTTGAAGATTACTTTAAACAATGTATGGGCTTCTTTCTCTTACGCTTATTGATATCTTTATTTTCCCATTTTGAGTCTGCCCAACTAAATTTTTAAAAGTGTTTTCTCAATGTATTAGTTTTCCCTAGTTATTTTAACAATCATAATGGTGTTTAATAAAGTTGTAGAACTGAATGGAATACACTCTTATTGGAAGAAAGGACAGGCTGAGAAATTTGGTCCTGCTTCTCCCTCTTCCTAACCCAGAACCATCAGAAGCAGCTACAAGTTCTTTATCCGCTGGGGAGCAGCAAGGGGTTAACCAGTCTTGGTTTACTAAGTATCTTTGTCAGGCTTTTATCTGATTCTGCCTCCCTTCCTCCCCTGCCCTCCCCTTTTGTAAATGTCAACCACTTCCTGATGAGTCTAGTAGTGGTGAATTTCACACCTCTCTTTTCTTTGTGAAAAACCCTGGGTGTTAATGGTACAGGATTGGGTACCATTGTAGTCTCTGGCTGTCTGTTAGTAAAGCTGAGGGTTGCCTGTGGAAAAAAGTCGGAGAAGGTGAAGAAATTTGAGAAATGAGACTAGGAAATAGATTCAAATTGGTCCCCTTTTTAAAATGAGTTTTTTGTTTCATTGGCGACATGTATTAGGAAAACAGTAATTTGAAAGAAGTTTAGGATTGAGAATCGAAAAGAGTCTGCCAAAGGAAGGAGCTGAGATTAAGGAGCCGACTGGTAAAAAATAAAGCAAAACAACAATCAGAAAGGAAAATTGAAGACCCCTTCTCCGACCTTGTATTCTGCAGGTGTGTGCATTCACAGGACACAGCAATGGAAGGCTGGTCAGTTGGCCAGGTCTGCAGGTGGTTGGTGGAGAAAAACTTAGGAGAGCTAGTTCATAGGTTTCAAGGTGAGTTGCTTACACTTTAAAAAAAATGTTAATTGAGCAGTGGAGATGTTGAGTGTCCTTTGTTATTGATAATTGCTCTTTGTTGCCTTTTGCATGTGGGTGCAGATGTGGAGTTGCTGCTGCGAGGAGCTTGCGTTTCTTGACTGACTGTGGCTGTGTGCACTGATGTAGCATTCATGGGAGAATATAATATTTCAAAAAGAACTCAAACAAAATGAAGTCTTCAGAGTTATTTAAAACACTTATTTGATATTATTTGATACTACTTTTGTCCTTAAAGAATGCAGTGCTTTTTTTGTGCAGTGCTGGACTTACCAGTATGGAATAGTGCCTGGCAGGTGCTATTAGAAATAATTTCCTGAGATTTCTTTTCCTTATAAAAACAATGCCTGTTAGAAAGAATCAGAAAAGAGGAGGCAATCATGCAAAAGGAATAAGATTTTATTGTGGCTTTCTACTTTCTTAGCAGCAGACATCCATTTGGAAATGGGTAACATCAGTGTTCTATCTTTGTTAAAAATACATAACATTTTATAACCTCAGAGGACAAGTTTAGATGATCCTTTTAGCACCAAAAATAGTTTTCTTCCTTGGCATGTTGTGTTTTGCTGTGCTTTCCCCGGCAGGCACACAGAAACTTTTTTTTTCTTTTTCCCAGAGGAAGAAGTAAGTGGGGCTGCTCTCCTAGCACTTAATGATCGGATGGTTCAGCAACTGGTAAAAAAAATTGGGCACCAGGCTGTTCTGATGGATTTAATAAAAAAATATAAGCAGAAGAGTCAAGCACTGAAGTCCCCCGGAAGCGATGGAGAAACAGCCCCGGTCAGGCAAGCAGCAGCAACCCCGGAGTAAGTGCGTTCATGCACTCCTTTTCTTCCGTGCCTGACGTGTGCAGTTCCAACCTCTTTGAAAATTGTGACCATTTTCAGCTAGTTTGTATGTATTCCTAACAGCTGCATAAAGAACACTTTTTGCAAACTCTTATAAATCAAGATACATTTTTTTAATGCACCACTTTTTAAACACTAATTCCCAGTTGTTAGCATAGTCCTATAAGCTAGGAGTTCCTCTATAGAAAACTCTAATGAATGGTTGAAATGCATATACAATATGAGTGGAAATGGACGTCTGCCCCTTAGATCTTAAAATCAGGATTTGGGAAAAGCATTTTTGCTGCTCCTTTGCTTTTCCCTAAACTATTTGTTTATGTGTGTATATGTTTATTTTCCAAGGATTCCTTATAGTAGCTCGTTTGTATTCTCTAGAGGCCTATACAATACAATTTACTAGAGGCCTTCACAATATAATTTGCTAAAGACCTTTGCTATAAGGACTTTTGATTTCTCAAGAGTCTTCTTGGGATGCTGAATGCTATGATAGGGTCCCACAAAAATCATGTAGAAAAATTTGTGGTGGCTTTGAAGTTTAGGGATGTTTTCATTAGTTTGTTCTTTTATCACTGACTTTTGTAATGAAAAGGAGTGGTAACAGGAATTTTAAAATTAAAATATTCATTTTACAGATCTGTGCCCCAGGATCATTTCAGGCATTCTGATTTGGGTTTTCTCTATTCTGAGACTTTTTGCAAGGTTTCTAATGTTACATAATTGCTGCAGACCAATTATTCATTGCTTTTAAAAATAAGATTGTGATGTTTGTTGAAATCCATTCTATGTGTTTACTTCAGTTTTTTCAGATTATATCTGTACTAATATATATTTCTGTCTTGCTGTCTGATAAGCAATGTAAGGTTAGAGAGACCTGGATTAAATAATTTGATTTCTAGAACATTTGGATACTTGAGACATGGAGTGGATGGGTAGGCATGAAGGGATGGTCCATGATTGGTCTGGAGATTCTACCATCTGATTTATTTGAAGGATGTCTCCTAAACATTGTTTCGACATATCTATGTAAAAGCCCACTCTTCGTAAGTGACTTTTGATGACACTCCCATTGCATGTTCCCGGCCCTTTCCAGCACTGGGAGGGTAAGAAACTATTTCAGATAGAGCTCAAGCTAGTTTCCCGGCATTCTTGGGTGGCTTGGACTTTGGACTGGAAGTTCTCTTCAGTGGACTGGAATCTTGATGTGGCCTTAAGCACAACCTGGAAGAATACAGACAGCCTTGTTTCCACTACAAAGCAGTCTGTAATGTTCTCTAGTGAATGAGAACCAACTGGACTGTCAGGAAATCTGGCCTTCATTCCTGGTTCTACCACTGACTTGGATTGATTATGTTAAATATTGACATCCCTGCTGCTGCTTCTGTAGGCTGTGAAAAGTAATACAGTACCTACTCCCATGTTAATTCACACTGATGTGAGGAGTATCAAAATCTTCGAGAAAAGTGTCTTCCCCTTATCCTGGACTAGAGTAGTCTTGTGTTAAGTATTACACATTGCTGACCTGGTTAAGAAAGCCATTTTCAAAGGTAGCCAAGACTTGAAACATGGGTTGTCCAAAGGTTTATGAATGAGAGCTTTTTACTCTACCCAGTAAGGAGGTGACTCCTTTTAAGGATTGTGTTGTCTTGTATTCAGGTTAAATTATCCTGGTGCAAAACCACAATTGCAGAATGGCTTATTAGTTATATTTGGTTAAAGTGCTTATTGGCTTATTTGCTTATCATCAAATATGTTGTCACTTAACAAATATATTGTCACATGGGAATCATAATAGAAGGATGAGAATATGCAATTTAATTACATTCTTCCAGGAAGTGCTTAATAAAGATAGGAAACCTGGTATAGTAGAAAGAACCCTGAAGCTAGGTATCAAAATAATTGATTTCAACCCCCTGTTCTGGTATTAGCTACCCATCTAACCTTGGGGGATTGCTTGACTTTTCTTAGTTTCAACTGTAAAATGAAGCAAATAGAATAAATGATGCTTAAGATTCCTTCTAAAGAGTCTATAATGGCATTCTAGATCAGACAGTATAGATGGGTTTCAACTTGAGTGCATATTTCATTTAATGGCTAATGGTTGACTGGTACCCTGTTTTGAAAAGGGTTTTCAGGCCACATCTGGACTTTAGCATCCTATTCAGACATAGGCATATGCTAGGAATCTATAATAGGTGGGAGTATTTGCACTTATTTCTTGGTTCTTGTTTTTGTTGGAGCTGGTAGAAAAATCAGTGAGCAGGAACTTGAAAAACAGATCAAGCTATTGAGTAGCTTGTGGTGGTGAGCAAGTTGCTTTTCCTTCTGGGCTTCAGGTGCATCTCTCAGAAAACAAGGGCATTAGTGGGTGTGGTTCTGACATCATGAGATCTTACAGATGATAAAAGATCTCACAGATGATAAAAGGTCCCCCAGAATGACAGCAAGTGGAGAAGGGATCTGACATAGAGTTTCTCTCTCTCTCTCTGGTGGGTTTTGTTTGTTTGTTTGTTTGTTTGCCAAATAAGAATATTAACCAATAAAAGTAACATTCTGTCATCACCCTCATTTCATAAAGGAAAGGATTATCTTACCACCACTTGAAAGTGTGATTGATGAAAATAGCCTTGTGAACTGGCATCACTCTGCCTCTTGGTATGTGTGAACTACTGAGGGAGATGACCCCAGAGGGTCTTCCTTTCAGTCCTTAGTCATGACTCTGAAGTGGATCTTGGAAGTAGGCATTGATCATATGTTAACTGTGGGCTGACCCTGACCCTGAGAGTCACAGTGACATCAGCGGTTGGAGCTCCTGTTGACTAGTCCCTGACCTACCTTGTCTTTCTTGGTGACAGGGATGAGCAGTCTTCCAGTCCAGCCAACCATGGGGAGCAGACGCTAACTTCCCATCCCACTGGAAACCTTGATAACGGATTAATTGACCACAGAGTACTGAAACAAAGGTGGGCCTGCCAACTTCTAAACATTTAAAGCCAAATGATAATATTTGTCTTGTTTTAAAGGAGATTTCATGCATTTAAATGTATTTCTAAGTGGAGACTTTTTATTTTCCTGAAAGGTAATTTTTTAATTGAGTGATGAAGATATTTGGTAAAAAGTGAAAGTTAAATTTTCTGATCTTTGTGTTGGAAAAGTGAAGTTTCTGATGATATTATGCATCTTTCAAGTACACATTAGTGAGGAAAAAGAGGGCTTTCTCTGTCGTAAACTGGCCAGGGTGATTGGCCGTGGGCACAAAGACAACGCATTCGGTGAATTATGCCCTGTAGCATACGCCTCCAGCGGAGCCTTTGTTTTGTTTTGAATTTTGTAGTAGTTGCTTTAACCTGACTGTCCCGATGGAGGCACTGCTTTGGCAAACCTTTCCTTGTGTAGTAATGCCCCCTTACCCACAGTGTTGCTTTCCATGGTTTTTCAGTCATCCCTGAAAAATAGTAAATGAAACATTCCAGAAAGAAACAACTCGTAAGTTTTCGATTGCACACTGTTCTAAGCAGTGTGATGAGTCCTTGCATTATTCCGCTCCATCCTGCCACGGACATAGATCTTCCTTGGGTCCAGTGTCCAGCTGCCTCTGTCTCTTAGTTACTTAGCCATCTTCTCAGTTTTTAGATCAACTGCAGTGCGTGTGTCCAAGTAACCTGTATTTTACTGTTACAGTTGTTCTACCTTTTTATTGTTAGTGTTGTTTATCTGTTACTGTGCCTAATTTATCATTTTAACTTTAACCTAGATATGTATGTGTAAGAAAAAAATAAAGTCTATATACAGCCTTCCTTGGTACTATCCATGGTTTCCGACGTCCGCGGGGAGTCTTGGAATGGATCCTTGGCAGATAGCGGGGGGCTACTGTGTTCGTACACTGGATTTAAGTGATGGAATATTTCAATATATGGGTGACATTGGAACGAAGGAAAACTACAGACCTAGAGAACCAGACCCCGGAATGTGGTGTTTAGACAGTCCTGGGAGTGATTTTAGGTAATGCGGTCGGCAGCCTGCATGGCATTTCCCAGCTGCTGGGCCTGTGTGGTTCATGCACCACTCGTAATAGTGTTTTCGGCCACTGGCGAGCAAATGCTCTTCCATAAATGTACTGCCATTGACAGGAGAAGTGCCAGCTCATATAGGAGAATAACTGGATACTAGACAAGCCAGGCTGTGGTGTTCTGTAGTTTTCACAAATGCTTCGCATTACCACCTCATTTAGTCCACACAGCAGCCCTGCAAGGGGGACATTATTTTGTCTTTTTCATAAATGAGTAAAACTGAGACTTAGGGAGGTCAAGGGGCTTCTCTCTACTCTTCCTAAATAGGCCATTCTCACCTCCATGCGGTTAACTGCTCTAGGGCGGAGAGGTCTGGGGAGGGGGTGGTGTTAGCTCAGGGAACCCAAGGCATCAGCCTCAGGCCCCAGTGCCCCATGAGAGAGCAGGGAAAAGCTCCACCTTTGATCAGGAGCTCTTGCAAAATGGGCTCCTGGGCTTTGGTCTGGGCTGTTCTCTCTGTTCTCTTTCTTCTCCATCACCTTCAACCTCGCACTCTCACCCCTGGGCACCAAGGCCCCAGCTGCTCAAGATCTCCCAGGGTTAGGGCTCATCTTCCTCCACGCCATTGGCTCCTTTTTGGGGTGGGGAACAAGAAGGTGCAAGGTGACGGCCTACGTGAGAATCATTTCCATTGTCTTTCTGGTCTGAACTATGGTTCAGAAAATGTAAATGCATTTTTTTGTGGCTTCCTCCACCTCCTTTCTGCTCGTGGGTGCTTGTAGATTCTGAGTGCTTTCCTTTACTGTGGCTCCAGGTGTGCAAGCTAAACCATGAGTTCTCAACTACCCTTTCCACCATAAAGCTTCCAAAGGGAGCCTGTCCCTTCTACAGGTGTTCTTGTGTGAACAGAGATGGGAAAAACAATAATTAGCCCCAGTGATGTGGCCTTAGAACCACTGTGAGCAATAATGACATTTTCCTCAGGGTTCTCTTGCAAGCATTAAAAAAGATAATGCCTGCCCTGGCTAGGTGGCTCAGTCAGTTAGAGCATTGTCTGAGTATGCTAAAGTTGCAGGTTCAATCTCCGGTCAAGGCACATATGAGAGTCAACCAATGAATGTGGAAATAAAGCAATGTTTTTTTTTTTCTCTCTCTCTTCCTCTCTCTCTAAAATCAACCAATAAATAAGTATACAATATCCATCCAGTGCAAACTCAGTGGAAGCACATGGAAGGCACTCAGTGTGCTGCCGTGTGCATAGCACTGCTCCCGGTGGGATTTCCTCTTACCTTAGGACTTCTTTCTTCTCCCCCCCTGCTGCCAGTGCGAGATGACAGTGCTCCCTTCTTGTCACGCAGGTCTCTTTTCTAAGCCCTCTGATGGTTTTCCATCTTCAGCATGGTCCTGAGATACTGGCAGGGCAGGATTATTATTCCTGTGTTTTTACAGTCGAAGGACAGCCTCATGCTTCACCATATTTCTCCTTTTTCACAGTACGTAGTGAGAGGGAGAAGAAAGTAGGCCTGTCTCAGAAATGGAGAGAAACTGGAGGGCTTGGGACCCTGAGTCATACCACTGTGTCTTTAGGTCTCCCCTAACCCATTTGACCACCTGCTGCCCACCTCCATTCACAGGCACTTCAGAGTTAAACGTGCCTAAAAAATGAACTCATCTGCCCTGACTTCATATATTTGGGTGTAAGAGCCACAAATCCACTCTAACTTAAGACAGGGGAGTTTATTGTATAAAAAGGATTTCATAGCATCAGGAACTGGTGCTGAGAGGCCAGGGTGGAGCTGCCCCACCTCAGGTGGAGCCAGGTGATAGCCAGCTCAGTCTCTGTTCTGCTTCCCTCTCTACCTCTTTCCCCTGCTTCTCTCTAGGAGGATGGATTTACCCTCATCCTCAGCCTCAAGGCTGCTCTGGCTGCCTCAGACTGGCTGGCAAGTTGTTGCCTTCCTTATACCTGCTTGCTCATCCTTGAAGGTTCTACTCAAAGTCCCTCTTTCTGAAGCACTTCTATTGACATTCCAGGCCAGACAAGGATCCCGGTCTTCTACACATGGTGTCTTTGCTTTACTTGTAAAACTAGATCATGAAACTGAGGACTTCAAAGTCTGCCATCCCTCATTACACTGAAAGCACCTCAAAGACAAAGACCATGTCTTTTTGTCATTATAAGCACAGATCTGGCACAGTCTCTGGCACAGAGAGGTTGAACAGGAGTTTTTATATTGAGCTGAGGATATGTTAGCCAATGAAAAACAATACACCTTCTTGGAGCAGGATAAGTATTTGAATGGTATCAATTTCCTTTTAGACCTTTTGATGTAATACATATTAAATATACTTTTTAAACAGAGTTAAATTCTAGAGTTTATAAGCCACTCACAGATAACAGGCTATAGAGCTGATGGTGTTTGGCTACAGGGCTTCTACGAAGCCAAATGTTCTCCGGGAGCAGAAAGGGATGGTGGATCAAGAGCTGGCTTTAGGGTCCCACACACCTAGGTTGGAATTCTGATTCCTCCAAATGCCTACCAGGCGGCCTCTACACAACATGGGATGGACACTAGCATATGTAGTCCTTGAGTCCAAATGATATAACAAAAAGATAGTCATTATTCTTGTGATATTGTAACAGAACCACTGGGGTCTGTTGTTCTGGGTTCTATTGCTCTGGGTTCTTTTGCCTACCACCGATAAGAACTGTGACTCCCGTGACTCCTTATGAAAAGGAAAGGAACTATTTATTCAAAAGTTATACAGGTTTAGAATAATGGCAGAATTCTGCCATTAAATCTTACTCCCTTTAAAAAACAAAGAAACACCCACAAATGCACAGTCCTGCCCCACCTTGCCTAACCAGGCCAGTCAGAGGTACTGTCTCTCAGGAAAAGAAACAGAAGTGTGTAGCTTAGCTGGGCAGATTCCTGTCTCTCCAGCTTCTTCCAGTCGTCTGTGCTTGGCTAACGAGGCTCCTTCACTTAATCCAAAAACATGTTCTCACTGTGACTTGGTGGGGGTCCCTTGGCCGCTACATGGTCAAGAGGACTCTCCTTTCCAAGCCTCATGGTCTAGAGAGAGTCTCACACAGATGCCACATCTTGCTCTTTTCTAAGCTGTGTGGGTCAGAGCCCCATATGGCTCAGAAAGAGAGAGAAGTCACTCCACTCAGGGCTGTCCTCCTTTCCTTCCAAACCACATGGTCTAGCGCTCCAGCATGGCTAAGAGAGAGAGCAGTTGTCCCGGCAACCGGGTTTAAATTCTGGCACAGATCTTCCTTCATAACCCCATTTCCAGCTCCTCCTATATTGGGTTACACCTGCCAGCACTCCAGTTTCTTTGGCCTTTCTCCACTGCCATTGTTAGTCCTGGCAAGCTCTGTCCCTCCATGTAGAGCTAGCCACCTTCCTGCTCTCGCGCAGGAGCAACAAGCCCCTCCAGCTACATGGCATCACAGGTTAGAGTCACATCCATCACCCTGGCTTTGAGCAGGAACAGCTTTAGTAACATTACTAAAACACGGGCCAAGTTCTTTAGATACACAAAGTAACTCTCAATGGCCCTGCTCTGCTCGCCCCATCCCCCAAGCGATAGCTGTGGAGGTTTTCCATTTTGGGGGACCTCTCTAGCTCAGCACCTTGTGACAATATCTTTTCCTATGTTCCCTAAAAGGAACATGTGCAGTCCATCCAGATTATCTGCAGACAAGTAGAAACAGAGGTTCTAGAGGCAAAATGTTTATCTGACTTTGACTCTTGAAAAGTCTCTAATTAAGGTGTGTGTGTCCTGATGGATGAGTTTCATATCCCAGGGAAACCCCAGGGTGCTGTGACACAGTGCTCTCTACTGAGTTGCTTAAATGCCCTTTCTTGATGGAAAAATGATGTCTCATATGAAACATGTATTGGTGATCCATTGAGAAGAGATTTATTTTTTTTGCAATGCTAGTCTTTATTTTTCATCTACACTATTTAAAACGTTTCATTTCTCTTTTTGTACCAATAAAGCATGAAATCAAAAAAGCAGGTAGAGATTTCCTAAATGTCACTTTAAAAACACTTCACTTGAACATTTAATAGATGTGTGCAGATGTTTTGCTTCTGCCTTTGGGCATAATTATAAATTAGTCATGGTTTCACGCATATTTAAAAATTATTTTAATGACATTTTGGGGGATCTGGCTACTGCTACAAAATGCTGGAGAATGATCTTATCCATCTGTCTATGCTCACTCAGTAAGTCCAATGTCAGTGGGTCTACATGATGTGTCTTGTTTGCAGGTGGTATTCCACATGCAGCTCAGTCGTATGTGCATCTTATCCAGCACAGAAGATTCAGCACAGAGGATGACATGCACCAGCCTAGTTACGTTTCCATTAGTGCACATTCCAGTTAGTCGTGTGATTGCTCCCCTCACTTCCTACATGTTTGTGTCCTCTAGAGATCCAGAGCTCTGGGGATGGGGGTGGGGGGCTGTGAGGAACCAGTCTGACTCACCTTTGCAGTGTATGGCAGAAAGTAGGTGATCAACAGGTGTTTATTATACGGAGGAAGAGAAGCATGACGTAGTTTCTGTGGTCTCATCTACACTGAATTAAATATACTCCCTTAGACTGTGAGTAGACCCAAATGAAGTGAGGAATATTGGCTAAGTTAGAAGTGATACTTCATTCAGTGGTAGATATCTTTGGACCCAGCCAAGGAGGAGTTGCAGAATTAGGGAAATTCGGTTGGCATTAATGATAAATAATTCTCTGATCCTGCCCATTTCCATTACATCTAGTATGATGTCTTTAAAGGGCTCCGAAGTGGGCTTGATTTCTAATCTACTTTTCCCATTTTGTTCAGTCTAAACGTTACTGAATATACACCATGAGCTAGATATTATTTAAACAGTGGTGGGCAGGGGATGCAATTTTGTCCTTGCCTAGGGGCACTCAGAGTCAAGTAGAAAAGACAGATATGTAAGCTAATAATGGCAATATTAAGAAAGCATACAGAAATAGAAATGCACAAGGCACAGAAATAGCAAAGAAAAGGGAGAAATAAGGCTTTCAGGGAAGTGAGTGTGGAGAAGTCCTTTGGGGAAAGCTGCACAGAAACTGAGGATTTTGAAAGACGATGAGAAATTCATTGAAGGAAAATGGGGCAGGAGAGAATAAGGACATTCACAGCAAAGCGAACAGCAAGTGCAGATACCCAAACACCTGAAACAGCACAGGAGATTCTGTTTGGAGTAAGTATTTTTGGAAGGTGAGAGACGGAGGCAGAGGAAATGGAGTTGCTGGGAAGGGTGAGAGATGGCATTACAGAGACAGGGAGGCTCTGTGCAGTGCCAGTGAGCAGGGCAGCGCTGACTGCACGTTAGATTCACCTGGGGACTCCAGCAAAAAGTATCGGGGCCCTAGGCCAGGGCCTGTCAAACTCTAATGTGCTTAAAAGGCACCTAGGAATTTTGTTAAAGTATTTTTACTAGGTCAGGAGTGAGGCCCAAGAATCAGCGTTTCTAACAGGTCCTGACAATGCTGTTCTAGGACTACTTTTTGAGTGGCAAGACTTTAGACCAGGAAGAATTTCTGGGAGTGTACAATAGACTGAATCATCCATGCCACTCAATGTTTGGGTTACATTGTTGGAAAACTGGAAGGTTTTTATGCCTATAACAATTGGTTAAAGGGTGAGTTTTGCATGATGACTTACAAAAGGCAAAACATCCAGTATGGTCAGGTATTGAATATGAAGATTCAGCTCCCCCATACAGTAGGTCTTTAAACTCTGAGACTTTCAGATTTGAAGTTAAATTTCCACACTGGCTTCTACCTAATCCCAACAATCATTCAGTGCCTGGAAAGGTATTTGATTCACCACCGATACAGTGACTGCCAAAGAGGGAAAAAAGGAGAGAGCTTATCATAAAAAGAGAGGAGAGTGTTTTTCCTCTTTTCTTAGTTCCCCATGTTTCATCAGATCTCACGCATTCTTACAAAATATGACCTAAAATTCTAAAGGAACCTGGTTTTTCAACACTCATCGGAATTTTGTTAGGACTACTAAGGACTCCATGGTTGTGCTGTGTAGTTAGTCTACTTAGTCTGATTCAGAAAACACTTCTGTTGTTCGTCTTCCGCTTTGCCTTTATTCCTTTACTTTCGTTCTCATCAATCTCATTAGTAAGTGGGTCAAAAGCTACTTAGTGCCCCCGGGTAACTGTTACTGGGAAATTTTACTATAGGTTCTTCTCTTCACACATTTAATGATCGGTCACTAACTTTAAAGTTTTAAAGTGGTTCTTAATACTTAATTTTATTTATTTATTTATTTATTTAAAAGCTTTTTATTACACAGTAAAGAATACAACAATACCTGAATCATACTTTGAAGATTCACAGGTTGACAGACCATACATTACAGCCCAACTAAGGAAAAAAAAGGATAAACAGGAAACCACAGTTCAGACATAGTACTGAATACGTAATACTTAAAGACATAATACTTAATTTTATAAACAGCCTTATTGAGGTATAATTTACATAACGTAAAATTCACCCATTGGCAGTGCGCAGCTCAGTTAATTTTAGAAATTTATATGGTTGGGCACCCGTGGTAACAATCCATTCTGGAACCTTCTCGTCTCCCCCCAAATTTCCCTCATGCCCTTTTGCCATCCGTCTTCCCTCCCATCCCCAGCCTCAGGCAACCACCAATCTGCCTCCTGTAGCTACAGTTTTCTGTAGCGGTTGGTAGAAACTTCATCTGAATAAAATCAGAGTATCTGGTACTTATTTATAATTTAGAAACTAAATTTACCTTTAAAATAGCCATGACCAACTAAGTTAAGTGGATCTTGTATTCCATTATAACCAGCAGCAGAACACAGTGGTAAGAAAATTTTCTTAATCAGGTGCTAAGACTCATTGTATGCCTCACTTGCTTTGCTGAATTCAACTTACTCTCCTATTGTTTGATGTCTTGTTCAATTTTGAACTATGGATTGCATATAATTTCTTCATCATGTGTGGATTAATATTCCTCCCAACTTCAGGCTTTATTCTAAAGTCTATATTATTATGACACATTTTTCCCAGAACTACAAGTACTTATGTGTCCAAAGGAAAAGAAACCAGAGCAGCCTAATGAGCCTTCACACATTTGCACATAAATAAATGGACGGAAGATGGATTGATGACGTCCATGTATTTGGGTCTCAGAAAAGTGCTTCATTCATATCAGAAGTTCCCAAGATGCAGAAAATGAGTAATTTGCATATCTTTGAAGTAGAATTTCACTCTGTGTGTGTTTTTATTTAACAGAAGGAATGTGAAACATGTTCTAGCAGGGAATAAAGCATTACAGTGGACTAAATCCTACATTTTACCAGAGTTCCCCTATGATGTCAAATGCATGTTGGCGGAGCAGAAGTGTCCCGATCACAGCGTGAGGATAAGGATGATCGAGTTTCTCCAGGCCGACATGACCAAGTATCTGAAAGGCTCACTGTGAGTGATGACAGAGCAGGCTTGTGGCTTCGGGAGAGGGCCTCTTTTCGGGGTAAAATAGAATTCATTTGGAACCAACCCTTTTCAGATTTTAGATGACATATTGGTAATAAGTCCAATATTGCCAAGTATTTGAATGTCTGCATTGTTACATGGAAAGATCTGGAGAACGGGGAGTGTAATTTAGACGCGTTGTGAAGCAAGGAATTGGGCTGCCTGCAGTGATTTAAAATGTCTTCCCGTTGCACCGAGCAGGTACCCCACCACCCAGCAGTACAACGACGTGGTCAGCGCCCTGCTGCAGGCCCACCCTTTCCTGGACGAGGATGGCTGTGGCTTTGTGAGTGACCCATTTGTTCATCTCGGCGCATTTAAAAATAACAGCCTTGTATTGTCCAGTAATTTTATGTCTCTCTCTTTACCCACTTTACTCAGTCTCTCTCTCACTCACTCTCTCTCCTCTTTTTGATACTTTCTCTGTCTTTGTGTTTTTTTATCTTTTTTAAAAATAGACATTATTTTTGAGGTATGGTACAAATGATTCTTCCGTGGCCCCCCTGCCTCGGCCCAGCCTCCCCCGTTACCAGCACCCCCGCATCAGAGTGGTGCACTTGTTACAGTTGGTGAATCTCCAGTATTATCACCCAAAGGCCAAACCACCTGAGGGTTCACTCTTGGTGATGTACATTTTATGGGTTTGGACAAATGTGTGATGCCGTGTATCTATTATTAATTGTACTATTACACAGAATATTTTCACTTCCTTAGAAATCCTCTGTGCCCTATCTCTCCATCCCTCCGCCGCCCCTTTCCTTTGGTTTCTTTGTGTCCCTTTGTTATCATCTTTCTTCTCTGTGTTAAAGCTGTTTGGAGGCTCATGTGGAACAATGAGTCTCTAGGCAGGATCTTCAAGAGGTGTGACACATGGAACGAGAAGGATGTGACCGCACCTGTGTCAGTGCTGTGTCATCAGTAAAGTGTTTCTTGCCTTCTGACAGACCCAGTAGAGAAGCTGTCTGGCCGTGAGGCCTCTGCAGCCTCACCTGCCCCTCGCAGGTATCCGCCATCCTCAGAAACAGCCCCTAGAGACGCTCTGGGGCAGCAGTTTCCAACAATTCTGGCTGCCCATCAGGATCCCCAGAAATTCTGATTCAGCTGATCTGCAGAAGGGAACCTGGCATTTTTAAAACTTCTCCATGTGATTCTCCTGTGCAGCCAGGGCTGAGAACTGCTTGCTGCTCTAGTGGTTTCAGTACAAACTTTGCTGCTGGGACCCGCCTGTCTTTTGGAGTAAAAGCCTGGGATCTTCGTTTCCCAACGCTGTGAATATACCTAACACCACTGAACTGTAGTCTTAAAAACTGAGTGTTTAGTGACAGTGAGACTACAGTCTGCCCTTCCTATCTGCGGGTTTCACATCTCTGGATTTAATCATCTGTGGATTAAAAACGTTGGTCAAAAGAAAAAAAATCCCACAAAGTTCCAAAAGGCAAGACTTGAATTAGCTAACCACTGAGCACTATGCTGAATCCACACAATGAAGTGACGGGGAGGCACACCCCTGTAGTAGCCTATGTGCAAATATAGGTTATGTGCCAATACCGTGCCATTGTATATAAGGGCCTTGAGCACGCATGGATTTTAATGAAGAGGTGGTAGGGCAAATCTCTACAGATAATGAGGGACAACTGTATATGACTTAAAGAACAATAAGAGAACTAACAACAACCATGTGTACCTAAAAAATATACTATTATTCCTTATATCTCTATATGCTATGCATATATACATTAGTAGTTATATCCAAATAAGGTAGATTATCTTCTTGCACCTTATCATTGCAGATGTCTGAGAAAAATCTTTTTTGCTCTGCTTTCTTGAAGACATAGAGTAGTTCTTTGTGGTGGGGCTGTCCTAAGCATTGTAGGATTTTTAGCAGCATCCTTGGCACTCACTAGGTATGAGTAGTGCCCCAAACCACAAGTAACAACCAGCCATATCTCTGAATATGGCCAAGGGCATCGTTCAGAGGACAAAATCACTTTTGATTGGGAATCACTGATCTAGATTCACTAGTTATTGACATTGTGCCACATTTACTTTCCCTCTTGTATTTGTTTATTTGTTTTGGATGAGCATTTGAAAAAAGTTGCAGAGATCATTCCTAAACACTTCAACATATATCTTGCTATAAATCTAATCAAGGTTCATGCATTGCATGTGGTTATAGTGTTTATTTAACTTTTTGTGGTCTAGGACACCCTGATGTTTTCTGCGAGGTACCTGAGTAGAGAACTCAGTGCCAGGCATGTAGCAACTGGCTGAGTACTCATGTGGACAGTTGCATTTGATTTGTCTTTTTCTGTTCCTATCAGACAGTTAATAAGGAGAGAAGGGAGAGGCTGGAAAGAAGAAATTGGCAATTTTAAAATGTTCCAGCGTTGATTGCTCTGATATGTCCCACTGAGTCAATAGGTTTAGAAGACTCTCAGAGCTACAGGAAACATGAGCAAAAAAATGGATTTGTATTAGTTCATATTTCAGGGCTAAGAAAAATACAAGCCTTTTGTTATTTCTGTCTGTCCTACAACAATGATGGTGGAGTCCAGACCCACAGCCTGTGGGAGGTGACAAAGCACCTCTGACTCACACATCCCCAGGCGCTTAGTCAGGGCGGCAGCTGTCCCCAACCTCAGCCTACAACACACCTCAGTGGAGCTGTGGATGCTTTTAGGGACAGCACTATAGTTACAAATATCTTCCACAAGTAGCTGCTTATTTGAGTCTTCCAAAACCCCTGCATTTGATGGGACTGATCTTTTTGCTCCAATTTGTAGTTGAAGAAACTGAGGCTAGCAGGTTATTTGGCTACTGTGTACTAGAGCTAGACCTCGGGTCTTTCCAAATTAAGTCCCAGTGGTTTCTGAAGAGCAGAAAACTCCTATTGGGACTTAAACCAGGGAACCAGGAGAGACAAAACCCATGTGCCAGATAATGGACTAATATCATCTCAGGAGCATTACCATTTGTCCGTGAGCAAATAGCACTCAGAAAACGTGGCCAAGGTCATCCGGTGACTTACCACCCTATCTAGTGGCCAAGGCTAGGAGGCAAAATATGGGCATGTCAGTTTGCAAAGGCCCCTTCCCTTTCCCACACCCACAATTGGGCCTATTCAAGCACAGTGGGGAAGAGGAGGGGCTGAGAAACAACCTTGAGGCCCGGGCTTTAAGAAGTGCCAGATAACTCACACAGTGTTACTTACCAACCAAGGTCAGGGCTCACAGCACTGCTTCTCGTGTATTGCTTCAACACCTGGGTCTCTCTACTTCACAGAGGAGTGACACAAGGCATCCAATATTTATAGTTTTCAAGATGCATCAAGCATTGTGCTGGATGTAGCGAGCAAAGCAGACAAGAGCCTGTCTTCCCATGCTTATAGCCTAGTGGAAGAAAGGAAGGGAGGAAGGAAAAAAGGAGGGAGGGAAGGAGAAGGGAGGGTGAAAAGAACCAGAAGAAAGGAACAGCAACAGAAAAGCATGCCATAGGTGAGAGCAAATTACCAGTGTGGTAAGTGCTGACAAGGAAAGACGAGAGCTGATAACCAAGGGAAATGAGCAGTTAGTGAGGCCAGAAGGCAGTGATGGCTGAGCTCAGGTCTGCAGGTAGCGCAAGAGTTAACTAGATGTCAGTGTTGGTGAGCAGGTGGGGGAGGGGAGAGATATTTTTGTGTTTGAAGAAGTAGATGCTCCACAAACATTTGGGAGGGAATGGCAATAGTGTTCACCAAAGTGGATTTCAGGGGATGACAGAAAAGTTGTATATGGATTGATGTATTTAATAAATTTTCTATAAAGGCATCAATCCACATATGCATACACCATTATCATTTCTTCTCCAGAAATGTGGAGTACAGGGATCCTAAGGCCTGGGTATATATCCAAAGACATCCAACACAATAATTTGAAAGAGTGTATGCACCCCTATGTTCACTGCAATGTTATTTACAATAACCAGGCTACGGAAGCAGCCCAAGTGCCCTTCAATAAATGAGTGGATAAAAAAGCAGTGGTGCATATACACAATGGAATATTACTTGGCCATAATAAAGAATGAAATCTTGCCATGGAAGGACCTAGAGGTTTTTATGCTGAGTGAAATAAGTCAGCCAGAGAAAGACAAACACTGTATGATTTCACTTGAATGTGGAATCTAAAGAACAATATAAATGAACAAACAAAACAGAAACAGATTCATAGATACAGAGAACAGATTGCTAGTTGCCAGAGGGGTGGGGGGTTGGCGGACTGGGTGGAAAAGTGAAGGGATTGAGAAGTACATATCGGTCGTTACGAAGTAGTTATGGGGATGTGAAGTATAGGGTAGTGAATGTAGTTGACAATGTTGTGACAGCCATGTGTGGTGCCGGATGACGACCATACAGGTATCAGGGGAGCACTGTGTGAAGTATAAAGTCTAACCACCGCTCTGTACACCTGAAACTAATACAAAATAATGGCGAGTGTAAACTGTAATTGAAAAAAGAAGTTTAAGAAAAGGAGGAGTATGTTGTGAAGACAGCAGAGTGAGGTGAAAATTACCCAATTTTAGGAATTAGAGAATCTAACATCCATAGCCAGTCTATTTACCCAATAGCTATATGACATTGGAAAAATATTTTTATTTCTCTGACCCTTTTCTTACTAGTAATTTAGGGATTGCCCTCTGTCTAGCAATATCACAAGATTGTTGTGAGGTAGATGGAGGGACAGAGTTAGTGTTTTCATTACTGTGATTTGGAAAGAGCTGAAGCTCAACGGTGACAAATAAAGCCTTTATTGTTTCTACACCATTATTTCAATCCCTTGAAGATTAACTGTCCTGTTTTGCCATTTTACACAGTTTCTATGGAAACAAGCCCTCAAAGATCGCTTTAAGTATGTTCGAAGACCCATAGAAGATGATGAGCAAGTGATGAGAAATAAGTGTAAATTTGGACACCGAAGAGGCCAGAAAAGGAAATCTCTTGCTGAGATGAGATTTGATGAAATTAAAATTGTCCAGATAAAAGTAAGATTGAATCTCTAATTGTTCTGACAACTTATTGATTGGTTCATTTGTTCAGGGATAATAAGTAAGAACATTTAAAATAATTACAATAAAATAAGATATTCTTTTGGTGTGGTCAGAAAGCAAGAAAATCTATGTTTTGCATAGTAAATAATGCCAATGACAGTATTTCCCAAAACAGGCTTCCCAAACCAGTTCTGAGTAGGGTTTGTTACTGAACATCTCATGTTTATTCTTTTACAACTTTTAAAAAACCTAGAAAAACCCTTGTGTTCAGGGTTCTTGAATATCTACCTGTCACCTTAAAATTTATCTTGTGTTCTCCCTGTGCTTACTGATAAAAAAAGTTTTTAATAGTCATACTGTAGGCTTAGGTAGCCTGCAGTTTCAAGGTTTTAGGGGGAAGGTAAGCCACACGCATGGATACAAAACTCCACAATCCCCTTTCTTTGCCCAGAAGGGGTCTCACACCAGCCAAGGTGACTGTGAAGATTGTCAGTCACCACCTAAGGTGACTGACTGTGAGGAATGTCAGGTGGAGGACCCAGCCAGGCGCCTGAAGTTTCCTCGCTCAGCAGTAGGTTTGCTGAGACCACGTGGGCCCTAGTTATCTGAGATCCTATAAATATTCTTTACTTACCTCACAGCACCCAAATACCCTCAGAAACAAAAATGTCCTTTGCTAACAAAGTAGATTGAACTCATTAGGGAGAGTGTCCAAACTACCAAGTGTGGAGCTAAATCTCATGCTCTCCCAAATCTGCCTCCAACCCAATCCAACCTGAATATGTAAATCCTAACTCTTCACCACAAACACATTTATGTTAGTAAATGTACTTGGTATAAGTATTCTATTTCCTTCTTCAGCTGGGATATTTGCTATTAATACAACAACACATTGGGTCATCTCAATTTCATTAACACTATTTATAAGCTCTGGGGATAGTAATATTTTAAAGCAATGTTTTGTAAATCATTCATCCAAGTATCTACATGAAGAACAATTTTGCCCTGACTGGCATGGCTCAGTTGAGCCTCGTCCCAGGAGCAAAAGGTCAATGGTTGGATGGCGGTTCAGGGCACATGCCTGGGTTGTGGATTTCCCTTTCCTTTTGCATCTCTCTAAAAGCAATGAAAAAAATGTCCTCAGGTGAGGGTAAAACAAAAAAATTAATAAAAATATACTTTGTAGCTTTCACATCTTTATAAGGGCTGGCTCCAAAGGCAGGAACAGTGCAGGCAGGCAGGCAGTCCAGGGCGGAGGCTTCTCCGCGAAGTGCGGTTTGTGTGCGGGACCCCAGTGCGGAGTGGTTGCTAGGTTCCGCTCTTCCATTTGGGCCCAGTTAGCCACTGGGAGCTCTTCTTCCTCCGTGCCTTCCCCGACCTTCTCTGGGCTCACAAAATTAAGAAACATTGCATGAAGGTGGGAGAAAACACGGTGGGAAATGGGTTACAAGATAGTTAAGACTGTGTGCTCTCTGGAGGGTGGTCTACTTTAGCAGGAGGGTTGTGGAAAGGGAGCATTTCAAGGCGCAATCATCTGAATGCACAGAAAGACTGGACGGGGCTGCTTAAGGCAAAGATAAGCCTTTAGCTAATGAAGTTGTAGGCCTGGGGCGGGACTACCCGCAGTGACCTGCCCAGTTAGGAATTTGTGATCAGATCAGCCTGTGAGGTTCCTTTCCATAAAACCTCCTTTTTGTTCACAAGACATATAATTAGATTCTTGAAACAGCAGACTTAACTGAGTAATTTGCTAAGTCACTGACCACATTATTCAGCTTAAGTGATGAAGACACTGTTTTTAAATGTTTGTAGGAATTAAATGGAACTTCCTGGCAGTGTAGTGAAATTATACTTTATACTGTAGGGTTTTGTGGTTTTTTTGTAAAAAACCTCAGGTGTTAATTAAACTTGAGTGAATCACGCTCTGCCTGGTACATTACGGTCCTTGCACTGTGGCCTTTCTCTGCTTCTGTTCATTCCTCTTTGTCCCCATTCCAATCTGCCTTCCGCACCCACTCTACTGTCTTTCATATGTATCTTTTTGTTTGATATGTATCTTTTTGTTTGCGTTTCAAACAGAGTGTTCCAAAATGTGTATTGTCCCTTTGGGTTGGCATGTGTTTGACTTAATGCAAATGGTATTCTATACCTCACTCTTGTTTCACTTCTCACTTAAGCTCTTTCAGACTCACTCCTGGTCCTATGTGTATTCCTTGTCCATGATTGGACAGTTATTAAGTAGGACTGGCCTCAAGCCTTGGGTGTCCCCACCAGGAACTGCAGTGCAGAGAGTCCCATCATGCCTGTCTGGTTACGGATCCATCTGTGCGTTATCTCCTTGGGCCGTGCACTGAAAGTGCAGCTGATGGGGCGGAGGGCATGCATGTACTTCATTTGACCAATTACTCCCCAAAAGACTTTGTTAGGCTCACTCCCACGGTAGTCATATCCTTGTGCTTTCTTTCTTCAGCCTGCACGGTATCTAGGAGAGTGATGGGAGGATTTAATAAATGCTTACATGGTGTCCTTGTATTTCAAAGTCCTTCAAATGTTTGCTAAATAAATCAACAAATAAATCAACTAACTGCCAGGTGTTCAATTACTAACACTGTACTGACAATGCATTTCTCTCTTAAAATATTTTCTTTTCCTACTTATTGGGTATAGGACCTTTACATGGTGTCTCTAAAGTAGATTTTTAATAATATAAGGATTATTAAATTCTCATGAAGCAGTTTTTGTGTGCTAGCTTTCTTTGGGTTAGAAATAAAATGCAATTGAAAGTTATGCAAAAAAACAAACCTGCTTACACAGTCAAATGATAAGAATATCTACCAAGTTCTTTTGATTTCTTCTACGGCAGTTACTCTTTGTTTCTTACCTCACCTGACACATAATGATTTCTTGACCAAATACTAATTTTTATAGCCTTTTCCACGGTGTTGTTCTCATGGTGAAAAACTGAACAAGGCAACAAAAGGCGAAGAAAAAGGTTGACAGCCAAGTGCATTTTGGATGTAATGCAACTGTCGCCATCGGCAGGTGGCAGACCCACCAGTACTGGGAAGTTATACGAGTCAGCTATGCCCTTGGGAACAGGGGGCAGAGAGTTGCGGCAGTTTCTCTGCTGACTGACTGAGACACGTGACTAAAAGCTCAGCAAAGAAACGTTTCCAGTGCCAAAGTCAATGTGATGGCAATGGAATTGAAAATGAGACAGTTGGAATTTGGTATGAGGAAAACCATAGCATCTAAAGGAGCACTGTGCCATAGAATATAATACAAACCATATGTGTAATTTAAAATTTTCTAGTAGTTTTATTTTATTTTTTAAAGTATATTTTATTGATTATGCTATTACAGTTGTCCCAATTTTTCCCTTTTGCTCCCCTCCACCTGGTACTCCCATTTCCTCCAACAATCCCCTCCTAGTTCATGTCCACAGCTCATACATGTAAGTTCTTTTGCTACTCCATTACCTATACTATCCTTAACAAACACCCCTGTTTATTTTGTACCTATCAATTTGTGCTTCTTAATTCCTGCAGCTTTCCCCCCATTACTTCCTTGCCCCTCCTATCTGATAACCTTCCAAATGATATCCATATCTATGATTCTGTTCCTGTTCTGCATGTCACTTAGTTTGTTATTTGGATTCAATTATTTATAATTGTGAATTTATTGCCATTTTAATATTCATCATTTTGATCTTCTTTTTCTTATATAATTCCCCTTAGCATTTCATATAGTAATGGCATGATGATGATGAATTCTTTTAGTTTTACCTTGTTTGGGAAGCACTTTATCTGCTCTTCAATTCTAAATGATAGCTTTGCTGGATAGAGTAACCTAGGTTGTAGATCCTTGCTTTTCATCACTTTGAATACTTCTTGTCAGTCCCTTCTAGCCCGCAAAATTTCTTTTGAGAAATCAGCTGACAGTCTTATGGGAATTCCTTTGCAGGTAACTGTCTGCTTTTCTCTTGTTGCTTTTAAGATTCTCTTTATCTTTAACTTTTGGCATTTTAATTATGATGTGTCTTGTTGTGATCCTCTTTCCCCTCTTGTTTGGGACTCTCTGTGTTTCCTGGACTTACATGTCTATTTCCTTCACCAAATTAGGGAAGATTTCTTTCATTATATCTTCAAATAAGTTTTCAATTTCTTGCTCTTCCTCTTCTCCTTCTGGCATCCCTATGATTCAGATGTTGGTACATTTGGAGATGTCCCAGAGTCTTCTTACACTTACTTTTGAGTTCTTGTTTCTTCTTGCGGTTCTGATTAAATGCTTTTTTCTTCTTTGTGTTCCAAATCATTGATTTGATCCTCGGCTTCATCCTCTCCCCTGTCGATTCCTTATAGATTTTTCTTCATTTCACTTAATGCAACTTTTATTTCATTTCTGCCTCGGTCTTTTTTATGGCATTGAAGGAAATTATGGCAATGAGTTCCTGGAGCATCCTGATAACCAGTGTTTTGAACTGTGCATCTGATAGGTGGCTTATCTCCATTTCATTTAGTTCTTTTTCCAGAGTTTTGCTCTGTTCTTTCATTTGGGCCACATTTCTTTGTCTTCTTATTTTGGCAGCCTCCCTGTGTTTGTTTCTGTGTATTAGGTAGAGCTGCTGACTCCTTGTCTTAGCACACCTGTTGAGTTGTATGAGGCAGAGCCTTGGGTTACTGCCAGGGTGGGGCAACTTGTGTCACCGTTCTGTTGCTCTGCTTCAGAGGGCTCACAGAGGGGACAATGCCGCCACCTGGCTTCTGGAGTTTTGCCAGAGAGGAAACTCTCTTCCCACCAGCACTTCTCTTTCTCTCCGAATGCTACTGGTGCCCTTCCAGCTGTTGCCCTGGTGCTGAATCTTAGAGGGGCTGGGTCTGCTTGAGTCTTACATCAGTTGCAGGCCCTTTAAGAGGATGCAGTTTCTTCCACCACCCCCACCACCACTGGTTTTTACAGCCAGAAGTTATGGGGACTTATCTTCCTGGCACTGGGACTCTGGGCTGGGTGGTCTGGACTGGGGCTGGGATCCCTCACTCCTGAAGTATCCCTCCTGTTGTTTATCCAACACACACAGATGTGGGACCGCCAGTTCCCGTCTCCACGCCTCTCTGTGCCACTCCATGCCTCTGCTCCTCTCCACACCTCCACACCTCCTGCCTGTCTGGATGAATGTGGCTTCTTTAAATCCTTGGTTTTTGGGCTTCCACACAGCTAAATTTTCTCACAATTCTGGGTGAAATCTTGTTTTGTAGTGTAGCTGTAGTTTTTGCTCTATTTGTGCGGGGAGGTGAGGTGTGTTCCCCTCTGCCTCCATCTGGACTGGAAATCCTTCAGTAGTTATATTTTTAAAAGTAAAAAGAATCTTAGCTATAGGACTATAACATAGTATCTTTAAAGTAGATTTTTAATACTGCAGTTATAAGAATTATTACAATTTCATAACAAGGCACTTTTCAAACTTATTCAGATTGCAGGATGTACAGCAAATTATGTTTCATAAAAGTCAAGGTGAGATATCATTTATTTATGGGGGGCATATTATAGCTATACATTTTAAACCATGCCGTGTTCTACGACTTCAGAAGCAATCTCAATGTTCTGCTAAAAGCTAAATAAGAAATACTGTCCTTCTTCCTTCTGTCCCAGTTGTGAGCTGAGACGTTGGTGAGAGCTCAGCTTTCTGCTGTCCCACGCAGCACTCTAGTAGCTGTAAGTCACTGTGGTATTGGAGGACAGAGCACATTCTATGTTGCTCACCAACACTGGTATGATAAAAAAGGCATGGCCAAAGCTCCTTATCTTGTTTAAATCTAACTCAAGTTAATGTTTTGGATAATTTATGCTGATTCCTCTTTGAAGTTATGAAGCCTGCCAATGACTCCTGCACTTCCCATCAATGTACCCGTTCATGGCCATTCTTGGCTGGAAGTGATCTGTTCCTTGTTTCATGCCTCTTTTCATTGATGACTTCTTCAGCATGTTCCCTAACTGTCTCTGCCTGGTGAAACAGACACCCAGCAGTCGCCTCTGCTGCAGCTGCTGTTGTGTAAGATTTAGACATTGCTCATTCACTGCTTTGCTCATTAGAACAAGGCCATTCATCTCCTCAGAGAAGTGGGGAGGGACTACACCAAGACAGGAACCCCAGCCCTGATTGTCTCAGTGCTTGAGAAAGTCACCTCCCCTTTGAGAGTCTCAGTTTGCTCATCAGTAAAGTAAGAGGTATTGACCAGATGATTTCTAAGTTCCTTCCAGCTCTCATGATCTATAAATCAATTTAAAAGGGAAGAATTTTAAGGTCTGTTATAGCTAGCTATTCCTTTGAATAAGGAAGGTCACTTTAATCTAGTATACAACCCACTGGCATTATGTGGATCTGACCAGGTAGAAGCTTCCTAGGAACTCCACTTTCTGAGATATTTCATGACTTGGGTGAGGGTTTAGGGGAAACAATGTATCATGTGTCTAGTAGTCCATAAATATCAACATCAGCAATTATAGAACCTCTGCTATACTGCAGTAAAAGGAGAGTTGTTTATATGTTCAATAATTATGTGGAATCTAATGAACAAACTGAACTAACAAGGAAAATGGGGACAGACTCATAGATGGAGAGCAGGATGACAGCTAGCAGGGGGAAGTGAGAGGGTGGAGGGATTGAGCAAAAAGGTAAAAGGACTCATGGACAACAGTGTGGTGAAGGCTGGGGGGAGGGGGGTAAAAGAGGACTAAATGGTAGTGGAAAAAAATACAATAAAGATTAAGTTTAAAAAAGCATTTTCCTTTTTTAAAATTTAGGATTTTTTCTTTAAAAATGTGTCATTATATACATTTGAGACTGATAAAAGAATGTATGTAGCACACGTGTGATTCATGAGACAAAATGAACACTGTGAGCTCAACACCCAGATTTAGAATTGGAACACGCCCGTACCTCCTGTGCTTTCGTTTTCCACCCCTCTCGCATGCCTGCCTTTCCAACAGACTGCCCTCTGCTCTGAATTTATGTTTATCAGTCATCTGTTTTCGAAATACATGATTGTATCACATATGCATGATCCCTTTGCATGAATTTGGAGCACTCTATTTTGAAAAGTTAGTAGAATTTACCTATAAGACCCTCAGGTCTTTGTATTTCTTTGTGGAAAGAGTAAGTTAATGTAAGGTTATAGGAACATCTTTTTAGTCTGGTTAAGTTACATTTTTCTTGGACTTGTTCACTTGGTCTAAGTCTTGTTAGTCACCCTGTGTTCACAGATAGTGGGTTTACCTGAAGCTTGCCTAATGTGCTTGTGAAGGCCTTGATGAAGGCGCATTTTAGGCTCCTTATCAACATTTTCATCCTTTACGGGTAAATCTGTTCCCATTCCAGTCACGTAGACAGTTTGCCAAGATGCCAATTCAAGTGCAGTTTCAGCTGAGTATCCTCTCAACTAATTTTTCTAGAAAGGTTTTTTTTCTCAAAGCTTAGATATTTTAATGAACTATGTTGGGGCCTTCTTAGTCACCCCCACTGTCCCCAGATGTGTAGTGAATATAATTGACAATTTGATGATTTAGGAACACAAAGTATACACTATAATTATGTTGAATTTAGGTTATATGATGTGGTACTACTGCTATATAAAGGCATTGAAAAAGACAAACGCCTTTCAAATCTTTTCATTAACTTCAGGCCTTTTTGTTTCTTCTTAATATTTCATCTTCTAAAATTTGAATGGGTAGAAATAAGCATCCCTGCTAAGCGTGACCCTTCTAGATAATCTAGATTTCCCTGTAAAAGGATATGAAGGAAAAGAAGGTACTCATAGACCTGTCGAGAGGACACACACTTCCTCAGTAAGTAACCCTCTTGATTTGTCCACAGTTAAAGACTGTCCACTTGTTAATCATGTTCAATGCCAAGTGTAATTACACATGACGCTGCTCATCTTATTGCATTATTATAATTATATATATATAATATATATTATATAAATACATATAATGAGTGCAATACAACTTATAATTCAAGTTTTCATGAAGTGTTAAGCTGAAACTTGAAATATGGAACACTGATATTTTGACATTATTTTTCAGGAAGAAGGTATTTGTTTAGACTCTGAGCTAGATGAACATATTAGCTGGTTTCGGCAAGAATATATGAAAACAGAAAGGGACTGGAGAGAAATTGACAAGAGGATGAGCCAGACTTTGCAAATAAGAAGGAAGCTGATTGGCAGCAGAACACCTGTGAAGGATATTCTTAAAATGTTTCCTTTCCTGAAGTGCCCTTATCAGGTATCTTTATTCATTTAGAATACTCTCTGATTATAGTGTCCACATTGATTTGTCTCTTTCCTCTTCAAGTGGTAAGAGCACGACATAACAAGTGTGAATCTCAATAGGCTCCAACTAGGATCATTTGCTGAGAATTTCTGGAACCTATTTCTAATAACATGCATGGGCCGCCTCAGCTTTAGAGAGTTCCCTGTCATTGGACATACTGTGGAGGCTGGGGACCACTACTTCGGAGTATTTTGGAAGTGTGGAACATTTTCCCTTTGCACGCACTTAGAAAATTAAGATAGTTTATTAAGGAATTGTTAGTATGCAATATTGGTCAAAATCTATTTTCTTACGATCCCAAATCCCTTCATAAAGTGATCCTAAAATATATGAAGTCTACGGGGCAGTTCAAATACTCTGCCTTTTAGGTGGCCGTTGGAGGGTCCTATGACAATTGCAGTGGAATTTTAGCTGTAGTCTACAAGAAAGATTCATCAGAGTTTCTACCCGAGTACACGTTTCATAGAAGAATTCTTTGGCTGCAATCAAAATGAAGTTTTGCATATTTTTCTTCTTCCAAAAAAAAATCCCCACAAAAATAAGAACTTTCCTGCAGTTTTATTTTATTTTTATAATAATGCCAATAGCAGACATCTCAACCTCCTGGGTAGCAAGCAGATATGTTCTTACCGCTGCACAGCAGCCCTACCTGTCTAACCCTGAGCAACCCCACCTTGATTATTGCTCGCTTTCTCTTAACATGGTTTTTGTAATGACTGTCCTTACTGAATAAAGTTGTTGACTTCTTGTTTTAAATAAAGAGCTACACATTTCAGCTTTCTTCAGGAAGCACCTCCCTCACTCGGTGATTTGCAGCTAGCTGGAGTTTTCAATTAGTAAAAACCTGGTGCTTCCTAAAATAAAAGCAAGCTTGACCTTACTTACAAACAACCAGTTAACAAACCATTCCTATAGTTCCTCTATCTGCCCCTGCTACACTCATCGCCCACCACTCGTTGCTACCACCACTGTGAACACACTCGGAGCTTAGGGAGCTGTGGACACAGGTGCGTCGAGAGAAGCAGCTGGTGTGGGAAGCGGGTGCTAGTTTATACAGACTCCATCACCACCTGTCCTCATCAAGCTCCTGCCCTCAAAACTTTCTCTCGACAGAAAATTAAAAAACAACTTTATTACACTATCTAAAGTATCATCAACTTAGGAATTTGTTACTGAGACCTACTGGATGTGGCACAAGTACGAGGCAGTGGAAGAAGGCAAAATACCAAACACAAATTTAAACCTCCAAATTTTCTAATAGATTTTTTGAGATGCTAGTTTTCACCTTACTGAGAAACTATTTGAACAATCACAATTTAGAACTTAAGTACATGAAAATCCCCAGCTAATATGATATTTACAACTATATGTTAATAAGTACAACATATATTGATTAAATTTGCAGTAGAGAAACCTGGCAGATTTCATTTGAAACAAGTGATAAAAGCAAAAATTTCCAATAATAGGAGTAATTTCCAATTACCATCTTGTGCTTCCTGATGGGATGAGAAGTGTCAGTATTCTTGCCAAAAATGCATAAACCAAGCAGAGATCATACAAACCTAGTTTAAGTAATTGGCTTCTGCCAATTATGACATTCAAAAATGTCAAGGAATATGAGGAAAAACCAAGAAGCTCATTCAGACTGAAGGAGACTGAGGAGACTTGATCTCTAAATCTCACATTGTTCTGGCTCAGATCCTGAATTTATGAAGAGCGTGACTGGAACACTTGGCAAGCTTCAATGGGGTCTGTGGATTAGATTTCCTGATTTCGATGGTTATGCTGGGGGTGTATAGGAAGCGTGTCCTTGTATTAGGAAATATACAATGAAGAATTAAGGGGTAAGAGACCATACCTACAGCTTACCTTCAAATGGATCAGACGTTAGCATTGGCAGAAGTTACATGAAGGGCGGCATCTGTCAGCTCTGCTATCTCAGTAACTTTAATGTAAACTTGAAAATAAAAGGTAACAAAATTCCTAGCCTATCTGTGCCCAGGAGTGTGCAGGAAGATGGAGTTTATACAAACTCCATCACCACCTGTCCTCATCAAGCTCTTGCCCTCAAAACTTTCTCTCGACAGAAAATTAAAAAACAACTTTATTAGACTATCTAAAATATTATCAACTAGGAATTTGTTACTGAGACCTACTGGATGCGGCACAGGTAGGAGGAAGTCAAGGAAGGCAAAATACCACCTTCTTCACACCCCACAACTCCCTCCCGAGAGAATCCCTGTGTAGGGTTCAATCCAGCTCAACAGTCCCTCGAGGGCTGCCCGATAACAGAACCACTACCCTTTATGAGCCTGTGCACTCTGGTTTCCGGGTAACTTTTGGACCTTATCTTTGGGCCATGGGTGACCTACCGAAATAGGAAAGAAATGATGAGAACTGGTGGGCAGTACGTGACTGCTTTTTATAAAGTTTTAGGGAAAGTGATCACATTCATTCCTACTAGTGTGGATGATGAATAGTCTTATCATGCCACTTTGTCAAAAACAGACGAGGAGGGGACAGTGCTGATGGACTTCCCAGGCGAGAGTGGAGTGGGGGGCGGGGAAGAACTTAGCCAGTGGTGAGAAAAAGTGGTTCTGAGTAAAGGGGATGCCATTAAGGTAAGCTGGTTCCACTTCCACCTTGTAGTCAATACCTTACGAGTAATTTGTCTTTCACAGTTTATTTCTATCTGATCTTTCAGAGTCTCTAAAGCTCTCCTTTTTCCTTATCATTTCCAAGGGCACTTAGTTTTGGTATTTTTCCAGGTGTGTCTCCCAAAATGTAAGTTTTCTTCTTTTGCCTCTTGTTGGACCCTGCCAAAACATACAGTGTAGTTCACCTAAAGAACCGTATGATCTTAGAGTTTTAGTCAGGTAATCCGAATGGCTAAAATATGCACATGTTCTTCGGAACCCTTACTAATTGAGTGTGCATCCACAGTTTTCCTTTTATGGGCTCCGAAGTTGGCTGTGTCCATTGTTTACCTTTTCCTATTCACTTTGGGCTTCCCTTCTTTTCTCCTTCTCTGTCTTAAGTCTTTCCCTTCTCCACTAAAGTTTCTCCGATGCCTAGTGTGGATTTTAAACTCCATTCGAAGTGTAAAATAATCCTAAAGGGTTATTTACTTCCCTTCCATTAGCTTGTTTAGTGATCTGGTATCTTTTTCTTCTTTCAGATGTTCAGAGAATTTCAAGTTCTTACAAGAACAGATATTTATAAGAAAACAAGGCACATTTTGGAATCCTACTCTGAAAATATACTGACTTCTTTTCCAGTGGTGGACAACCCAGTCAACATCGCCTTGCAGGAAAAACTGAAACAGCACACAGAGGAAGACACGTTGAAACGTAGGTAAACCTGAGAGCGGAGGGATCTGGTCTCAGTTATCTGTGTAATTCTGGGTGATTGGAAAAGTTCTGTTTTGATAATACGTAAAACTTAGTGGAACAACATGTGGAAAAGAAAAAGCTTCTCTAACAGGAGGTGTTGGGTACAAATATAGAAAGTTGGTATTATAAAACACTTGGTACTATAAAACTGTATTTAGGGAACCAATAATCTGTTAATTTCATAACCTAAATCACAAGGTAAAGCTTGATAAAATCATCCTGGCCGTGGGACAGATTATAGAATTCTTATCTTCTCCTGGCCAAGATCTAGGAGGCAGAACATGGGATCTTGTAAGTTTATCAGTTGGGGATGTTGATTAAAAACGGTTGGGAAACACTGATGTAAGAAGATTAGCTTGATCTTTGTAGAAGGTAGTGATTTTAAAAAGTCTAGATGCTTTATACTGGCTTTGCTTACAGCAGTTAATACAAGCTTATTTTTACTTGGACTGGAGCATGTTTGCTTTGACAGACATGAAGATGACCGCCACATGTTTAGTCCTACCAGACGTTTTTGGGGATGATCCCAGCCTTTTTGTCATTGTGAATGAGAAGGTATGCAGCGTATCAATGATCACTGGTTTGACATTTCACATCTTCCTATTTGAAGGCAGTATGGCGCGCTATTTGGAAGTATGTTTTGTCATTTTTACAAATATATGCTAAATTGCATCAAGCTCATTCATTATAATCAAATGGTTAAATCCAGGCACCTTGAATTATTTCGTTATTTTACACATCATGTTATCTTTCGTTTTCAGGTGCAAGCGTCTACGCCCGTGTTAGAAGTTAAGAACCCTTTCGACACTGATGTCTGTGAATTTTCCTTGTATGTAGAGAAAGAGAGACTCACAAAAGTGGGTGACTGTGTTACGGCCTTGGCTGCTCTGGTCGCGGCTTTTCACGTATTTGGGATCCAGTGTCCAAGACGACTGTCCCAAACCCTGAACTTCCTGGAAACACTGATTTTTGACATGCACAGTCCCTATTTGCCGTCTACGAAAGAAAAGGAAAAGGAAGTAGGATTTCAACATTCAGTCACTTAACAGCATGCCTAGTATTTTATCCGAATGGATCTCTGGGACAGTTGAAACTCTATGAAAACTTCTTTGAATTAGGGTTGTAGTAGATATTAGAAAATCATCGTGTCTCAAAGATGTGAATAAATTTAATGCCTTCTGTCTTGAACATTAGATACTTTGTGAAAATCTGTAATAAAATACTACGTAAATAGCTGCTTGCTTACTTTGAGTTCTAAGGAATTCTATGGTCCAAGTTACACTTTTGCGGGTGCATTACTTTTGACAGGACACTCCACTTCATACTTGCTCAGGACCTTTGGTTTAGGGTATGACCTTGCACTTAACTCAATATGCCCACCTTTGAAAGACTTAATGCCCGGGAACTGCACATCTGGGGGCTGCGGGCTACCTCCTTGGTCTGAACATTGCTTGGAAACATTTTGAACTTGATATATTTAGAAGATGAACATACTCCCTGGTTCCTCTTTCCCCCAGCTGACCTGCACGGCCTTAGTGTTTCCTTCAATCACATTTGTTGAAACAAGGGCTGCTCCATTCCTGCAGGCCCCTCATGGCTGGCCAAACTCACTAGCTCAAGTTCTGATCCTCTACCACCTGTGTCTGTCTTCCAGTTTCCCTCCTGAAACCTGCCTTTGTCTTCCGCTGCCTCCTTCCCTTGAGGTGCAGAACTGTACACCTGGTTCTTATCTTCCCACGTGGTTTCTGGTCTTCCCTGGTCCTGCCCTCCAGCATTTGTGTTTGCCCTGGTTGCCCCTCAGGCTTGTCTGCAACTACAAGGCAGACCTAGCTCTTCTCTCCCAGGGCCACTTCGGCACCAGCTGCTAGTTTTCAGGTGAGGGCACTTCTTAGACCCGCTCTCCAGGCTCTCTCGGGAGTTCTAGTCCTGGTTCCTCATCCAGTCCAGGGTCCCATGTCCTCATTCACCCAAAACCACAGTTTTAAGATGCCCCTTGATGTCATCATCATGGTATCAATGTTACTTACCAGTTGGGACAGACCAGGTTGGCTTAGACTGAAGACACTTAAGTGTGCTAATACTTGCCATGCAGTGTGATGGGCATTGCTTGGGTTACTTCATAAATCAATTTTTTAAAAGGTTAAAAGGTCTTCCTATAACTTATTTAAAAATATTTTGATAACATACATCTCTAGAAATACTGCAAAACACTAATACCTTTCTCTCTGACCATTAAAATGCATAAGTCAGTGAGATAAAAGACACTGCAAGACAAGCTGCCCGCCTCTCTCTGCGATGGCTGTGCACTAACTACTTACGTGGGGATGGACAGGAGAGTGAGTAACATCTTGGTACACGTCATTTCCGCCTAAAAGAGTTCCTACTCCAGTTTCCACCTCTTCCCTTTCACTAGAATGTGCCTTTGGTTCTTTACCAACTCTCCTTCATTTACCCCAATTACCCCCCCAACACTTTTTATGTTTCACGATGTCCTATTTTTCCTCTTGCAAATGACTTTACCAAATCCTCAAAGATTCCTTTCCTTAGAAGTTTCACACTCTCCATGGCTGAAGTTGAGTGAAAGCCTTTGTTCCGTAGGTCGGGGCAAAGTGATGGGGGCGGGCCTATGGGAAACTGCAGTGAAGTCTGGCTCCTGACAAAGACAGGAGCTGACTGTGATGGCAGGTGCACATACGCCTTATTATCCCTTTTGGTGGCGTGTCTGTGTCTAGTGCCTGGCAGGGCCTGGCCAGTTGGTAAATATGGCTGGACTAACCGAACCCGCCATCTAGATTTTGTCTGGAGGCTGACTGCCCCGAACCTAAAAGCTGCACCATGGCAGCCTGGGCTGTTTCACTCTGCAGGCAGGTCTCATCTGTCTTGTCCAGTGTGCTCTGAAAAAAAAATGCCCTTAGTTGGAAAGGTCCTACTAGCATATGCCATCATGCTGTTTAGAACGAGATGTTTCCAGGAAAATTTGTCTCCTTTGTTATACATGCTTTAAACCAGAAATGAGAAATCCCCAGTGGGTGCAAACCCTACTTGACATAAGAATTTTTGAATTTTTTTGGTCACTCTTCACACCATCTGGAACGTAGTTTGACAAACAACCCCGAACCCTGCATCATTACACAGCTAGGTACCACCCACGCATACTGTGCCTGCGCGATGCTGCTCCTGTTCTCCTTTGCCCCGCCTATTTGACAAGTTTTTTAAAAAAATCATACATACGTAAAAAAGTATCTGCAATTAAGACTTTATTTCATTCATGTCAGATATAACAAGTGCAATTTGAAAGTACAAATTCTGAGCAAAACATAAAAAAAGGAAATGAAAACTAACAAGAAATTTATTTAAGCAGACTCATGCAAAGAAATTAATAGAACACTGCAGATGTCGCTGACCCTGTATTTACCTTTAATGATGACATACGCAAAAGGCTGCTAATAGACTTCAAAGGGGGACATCAAAGGAAATTCTACATCAGGAGAAAAGAGAGGAACTAAAGACACACAGAACCTCCCCCAGAATTCAGACAGCATGCTGCAAACTTACTTTCTACTTTTAAAAAAGACCATCGCTAAATGTTCAATCCTGAAATTAGAAATTACATCCAAGGGCCAATAAAATAATTTACCTTTTTGCTGGAAAATGCATACTTGCAAAAGAAACACTACCAGCTATCATTTTATGGGTAATCAAGGACTTTCATTTAAAGTGCATTTGTATGCTTACATATTGAGGTGACCCACAGAGAAAGGAATCTCTCCAAAATGCAGGTTCTCGAGTAACTGTTTTGGGAAGTCACCTCCCTGATCTGTGAGCATTTAGAATCTTTGTGTCTGCTGGTGGTGCTCCCTCACACCTTGCCTTTTCTGTAACATCGATACACTCTCTCTTCAGCCAACCCTGAAGAACCTTTGGGTTTGGAGGACATGGCAAGATCTGGGACAGAGCTCTTGATGGATTAGTGTTTCTACGAACAGAACAAGCCCTTCATCGATCTCTGAAAATCAGCAATTACCTCAAACAATCAGAGAGAACCTCAAGATAATCTCATAAATAGTTTAAGATCCTTACCAACACCTCCTCCACTAACGTAACTGCATATTCCATGATATCACTGGACTCCACAAGAGTCCGACACACAGGGCATCACAGTGTTTGAGACTGACGCCCCTCAAACACATCACCTAACTTACTTATGTTCATATATCTTTTCAGTTCCATTCTTTATATACACGTTTTTGGTAATTATAATAAAGATGCTGGTGAAAGTAATCTGTTTAACATTTCATAATACGTGCAAAAGCAAAAACACAGATTTAAAGAAAAGTAATTTTTACAACTATTCGGCCTCAACAAATGCTGACAAGCAGTTAGGCAATATCATGACTTGCAAAGTTATACTTGGCATAATGTTGCAATTCAAAATATGGCACAGAATTAACAATACAGATAACCATCCCACTGGCTAAACTTAGCCAGGTGTTGACTATTTTGGTTTAGGTTGAAATTTGATTATATAAAAAGATTTCTGAAAGTACTGAAAAAGAAACAGTGTACATGAAAGAGAATTCATCAATGTTTACAAAATGCCAGAAGTTCATACTCTGCCCCATAAATAATCAATGAAGTTCCCCTCCCCCCCCCAGCCTCAAAAAGACTTACAAAGATAAATTTAGCTCAGTGAGCAGAACTGAAAGATGACCGTTGTTAGACTGTACCTGGTTAAAAGCTCAAGCACTTTTGTAGGAATTCATATACATTGTCTCTGGAGGAATATAAATAATCTGATCGCATTGCTCTGTTGAGTTTGGGAGACTTCTCACTTAGGAGTTATAATTGTCCTTGTGCTTTGAATAAAACATGAACTTTAAAGCAGAAAGCTGATGGTATTCAAAATTCACCATTTTCAAAGTTCATTGTGAGAGTTCTTCTCTGCAGCCTTGAACATAAGGATAGAATTGAAGATTTTGAGAGCAGGGCCCAGCTTAATGCTCATAATCTTGACAATGTCTGTTTGCGTCATAAGCAGAAATGCTTCTCCATCAATTTGCTGAAATGGGAGAAAAAGACAGAAGATTGTGAATTAACCGGATGTAGCGTTGCGGGAAATATCCCAAGCTGAACTATCAGCTGTCTTACACGCAGCAGCACTAAAACAGCACAGACAGGAGTTCATGTGTACAAATAGCACTTCCTGATAAACGGATCTTATCTACAACAACACCCCAAATGTGGACTGGGAGCAAAGTAAAAACCCACTCATTCATCCGAAAAATCAGCTCACAGGAAAAGGGGAGGAGGCGCCCACACCTTGAAGTGATTCTTCTTACTTAGGTGCTGACTCAAGAAGAATTTAGAAAAATGTGGGGTACCTCAAATTCAGTTCCTCTCATGACAGGTTTTAGTCTAAGAGAGGAAAATAGGTACACAAGTGTTTGTCACTATAAACAAAGAAATTTAGGCAAACATGTCAGCTACATGCGTATACATATATTTATATATACTTATAAATACATAAATTTATATAAATATATACATACATATATAAATTAGCCTGCTATTGAACACCATGAAGAAAAAATTGTGATAACATCTCTACAGTGGCTACAATTATTCTTCATATGCAGAAGGAAAGCAGTTGCCAATAAGGGCAGTCAACAGTGTAACTGGAAGAACACGAGACTGGGGTTAAGAGCTGTGGACTCCAGGTTGGTCCTTCCTCTACTTGGGTAACTGTGAGAAACACCCTTCCCCGCCGCATCTCTTCTAAGACTAAAAGTCTATACTCCTGCAGAAGAGCATTCTTTGAAGTTCGAAGATGCGACTCTATGAAGATGATGTCTCGTTTAGCGGGCAAAGGAATAGTCTTTTTATACAACTTTTGGCTCTTGGGGAGTTCTACCATCTTAAAACAATCAATTCACGTCTCTTCCAGTTTTCTTGTTTTTGTATAAAAAGTAAATCACGTGTTTGTCTTTGCCCCAGAGCACACTGGGAACACTGACAGCGATGTACTGCTATGGGCTTAACTGTGTCCCTCCCAAATTTCTATGTTGAAGTCCTAACCCCCTAATAACCTCAAAATGTGATCTTGTTAGGAAACGGGGTCACTGCAGATGGAATTAGCTAAGATGAGGTCACACTAGATTAGACTGGGCCCCAAATCCAACATGACTGCTGTCCTTATAAAAAGGGGAAATCTGGGCACAGAGACAGACACCTACAGAGGGAAGGCAGGGTGAAGACAACACACACCACCTGCATTCCAAGGACAGAAGCCTGGAGCAGGCCCTTTCCTCACGGCCCTTGGACAAGAAACCTCCCTTGTCGAACACCTCTGGCCGCAACACGTCTGCTGTTGAAGCTACAGGTTCATGGCGTTTTGTTACAGCAGCCCTAGCAAGCAATGCTACTCTGAATTCTGGAAGCAGTTCACTAGACAAAGGCTGATACAATTAAGCAGCTATTTCTTAAAATTTTCCTCTAACCTCAAAACGCCACCCCACAAAAACCTATACATCTAAACCGCCTTTCTCCTTAATCAGCAAGAACTACAGTCACCTTTATACCACCTCAATAACAATTATGTAGGAAGCTTACTGCTTCTCAACAATGAAACACACTGCTGTCTTTGAAGAGAAGGACAGACATTCCGACATAATTTCTGAGTGTAAGACGTGGTAAGTCGCAGGTCTGAGGAATGTTCCACTGTGTTTTGGAATCATTTGCTCTGGTCTCTGATAAAGCAAGGCCAAGCAGAGGGGCAGATCTAATAACACTCCACTCAACCAAGGCAGACCTTAGCAAAATGAACGACCTGAGAGAAACCTTCTACATCATGAATGAAAATGTCAGCTACCAGCCCAGTTCCCAAGGAGCTCACTACAGAGACTGAGTCATTTTATTAATAACCTTGGGCTCTGTGGAATGTCCTTCTGAGACTATGTCAGAGTTTAACATGACAGATGACCGATGAAAAGGACCATTCAGAGCACTGTAAGGCTGGGATCTGAAAGCTAGGAGTGGAATAAAGTTTTGGTAGATTATTATATTTACGGTTACAATGGAAAGAAAAAAAAATCATCTGAGGCTAATGCCAATGTATTACATAACGGCTGCTCTGAAGCATGGCCAGAAGGACAGACCTCAACTGGGGGGAAGCAAACTTAATTGAGAAAAGTACTTTCTAAGAACAGTGATCACTGCCATGTATTACTGGGTTTATTTTTTGTTTGTTGCTTTTGTAATACACATTATAAAGAAACCAAGAAGGACGACTTGGAGGATGGGGGGCTCCCGTCTTCCATGTCATCACTCTTCCCCCTGTGCAGGTTCTTTTCCAATGCTTTACCTCCACAAGTCACTGCAGCATGCTCTTTGAATGTCTTTCTCAGAATGTAAAAATGTGAGTATATTCACTCACTAAAAACTTTATAATAAACATCTATTATGTTCCAAACACTCTTCTTGGGCTTGGATATACAGCAAAGGAAAAAAAAAAACATCACAAAAGGAAGCAAATGAGCAAATAAAAACCCCTCATGGAGTTTACATTCTAGTAGTGGGGGACCAATTGTAAGCAAAAAAACATAATAAATAAGCAAATTAATTAGTAAGTAATTGATAGTAATTAATTCTGAAAGGTGGTTAGTGCTGTGAAAAAGAACAGCTGGATGAGGAGTGGACAGTTGGGATGGAAATTAACCGAGAGTGGTCCACAAAGACACTTAGGAGTAAGAAAAGAAACTCAAAATATGAGTAATTTCCAATTAGAGATCACCCAGAAAGAAGATAAAACATTTATGAGAACAGAAATCAGAGACATGATGTTGAAAACCAGACCCCTGTGTATTTCAGCAGACATCCATCTAAAGCATACAGGAGATCTAAGAGTGTAAGGGCCCTTGAGACCAGGGGCTGGATTCTCAGCTCTCCTGACATGCCTGCCACGCTCCTAATTGAGGTGTGTGATTTTCCACAGTTGAGGGTAAACACTGGAGCAAACAAGTTGTACACACTTATCACTGTAGCCGGCAGATGCTGGAGGAAAGTCATCTTAGATTACGTGCTCTTTCTACCTGCTGCTAGCCAGGGTCTGAGTGCTAACTGACTGTTCTGCCGGGAGGGGCCGACAGGCAAGACAGAATTACTGCTCGTGCAGGAGAGCCCGAGCTGCTTTCTGCTCCATACAGGTGGTATCAGCGTTAATCATCCTGCACCCTGAAGTTCTGGACAGGCAGACGAGAACAACTGAAAAATAATTTTCCAACAGCTGACTGTAATAAGTATCAGTTATTAAAAACATTACTGACAAATACATAAGATCTGAAGGATCATTTTAATCATAATGATAATAGGACATCATGAGCATAAATGGATTAGTTAATCCTGGTGCCATTAAAATCATGCTTGAAAATAAGATGATGGGAACCAATTTCCTTGTATTAGACGTAAACTGTTAGTTCTTTTTTTTGGTTCCTTTCTCTGCTATAGCTATATAAATACATGCTATTAAGTTTTATGTTCATTTTAATTTACTTTTTTAAAAAATAATGAGTCCAGTGCTACTGCTTTGGGGCATCATAAAGTCGTACAAACATTTCCTTTCATCTAATCTCATACAAAGACGTCTGTATCCGACTGATTAATCTGCTGGTCAGACAACTCTCCATTGATTTATCAATCACAGCCTAACCCTTCTCCTTCCTCCTCTGCCAGTGCAGAAATTCCAGCCCTCACTGCATTTCAGTGCTCTGATCCCGTCAGATTACACACTGCAATTCAGTGGAACACTTACTTCATCCTTAAATACCTTTCCATGTTCTTCACACCCAGGTAAGCTCTGGATGAATTCTGATACCTGTCAAAAATAAGATCAAAATTCCAGTTTAAAAATAAGTCAGAATCTAAATGCTCAAACAGGTTCAAAATGTTTAACCTATATGTTTCAGTTGTTTCTCTCAGAATAATTTCTTATCCTTCGGAAGAAAAGACTATCCCCTCCCCTCCTCACTAATGTGTTCACTCCTCCAGCCAGTAGCACTCCTACATCTGGTCCTTGGCAGACAAAGAACAAAACATACCTCATCCGTGCTCCACTTGGAGACTTTACTGGCAGGGATTCCAGCTACAGTTGGCAGGAGTTTGCTCTGCTGCTCCCAGCGCAAGGGCAGACATGGAATTGGGGACTTAAAGGACAGAAAGACAGCTGACCGACGCTGTGCCTGCTGGACGCTGGGCTCTTCCCTGGCACCTGGGCGATGGAAACAAATGGGAAATTACTCTCTGAAAAGCAGCAAAAAAAGTCTCCAAAGCCATGCATCTCCTCCAAATAACGAGTATTGGTTCATTTCAACATTATAGTCCTTGAATAATTATACTCTCCTGTGTCTTCACTGAAAGTCACCTGAAGGTGACCGGAAGACACATCTGTAAATTCGACTTACATGTTTGCTGTATCACCCACTGAAGACATTTGTCATATCATTCAGTATTTCAGGTTAGAAATTTCCCTTAGAGGTTAGTGGCAAGGAAAGTAACTCTCAGCTCAGGAAACTGTATTTGTTTCCCTTGTTTTCCTTGCAGCTTTGGATGCTCAAGTCTGGCCACTGTATGTGTCCTGTTCTCTTCTTTTATCAGCCCCGTTTCAGTCTTTCAGTTTTAATCACACTGACTTGAAACAGTCAACTAAACATTTTTGAAATGGGACATTATTGCAATAAAAACAACAGGAAGGCAAATGCTTGTGTCATTTTTCACTTGTGGAGATCAAAATTAAACTACAGAATATTCTATTGATCTGCTAGATCTTCTGAATTCAAGCCTGGTTTACCACTACCCTCCTAAAAGAACCATTTTTTAGCAAATGATTTTCTGTCCTTGGGACTCTTAGAGTTTGTCAATAATGATCTCCTTAAGATCCTTTAGAACAAAAGTCTTTTCTGGAAACTTACTGAAAACCCATGATAAGAAAGGCACCTTCCCACATACATTCTCCCATACACACCAGCTCAGCTACAAAGCTAATTCAACAAAAAAGAAAAAGGACTCATGGACACAAACAGCAGCGTGGTGATTGTTGGGGGAAGAGGGTATACGGGGACTAAATAGTACTAGAAAAAAAGATTAAATTAATAAAGAGAAACTTTATAATACATTCCAGTGAGAAACAGTATAGTGTAAAGTCATAATATTCATTATGTTTATAAACATATCAGTCTACTCAGACTAATATTCAATCAAATAATCACTATTTTTCTTAAAAAAGATTAGGAGATCAAAAGCTATGCAGAAATCAGACCAGGGCCAACCTTAGAATACAGTACCACTAAGATCCCTGGCCCTACAAGCCATGAGACATCGCAGGGTATGGGGACTGCACTGCTGGGATCTTGTTTTACATTCAAATTTCAAACATTCACTCCCTGTACAGGATCTGCACTTGCTTGCCACCATCAATCTCAGCAGAATGGTCTGGATCGATCAGACTGCACCTTCTGGTGTGATAAAAAAATGTCTCCCGCCCTGGCTGGTGTGGCTCAGTGGGTTGAGCGCTGGCCTGCGACCAAAGGGTTGCCAGTTCAATTCCCAACCAGTGCATATGCCTGGCTTATGGGCCAGGTTCCCAACTGGGGGTGCATGAGAGGCAACCACACACTGATGTTTTTCTCCCTTTCTTTCTCTAAACGTAAATAAAATCTCTTAAAAAAGTCTCCCATTCTTATTATCATCAAGCTAAAGTAACTACGAAACACTTAATGACTGTAAAAGCTTTGGGCAAAATGTTTGCTCTCACTTGAAACAGGTTCTTCTGAGTTATTATCCTTTAATTCAGCAATTCCCAGTCTAGGAGATCATTTTAAGGAACTAATTAAGTATGAATGCTAACAATCATCTATAAGAAAGTCACAGTTCTCTGCTAGGTACATAATTGTATCAAAAATGAAGACTGTATGTTCCAGCTTCTCTTGCAGCTAGATGTGGCTATATGACTAATGGGACATAAGCAGAAGTGGTATCTGCAACATCTTGGAAGTACCCTTAAAGGGTGAGAGTACTTCATGTGCCCATCACCACTCCATCATCCTGCCCTCCCCTTCTTACTGGGTAGAATACTAATTGAATGGCTAGTCTACCAGAACCACTGTTGAGCAAGATACAGCCTTGGGAATAGACACAGCAAAGCAGACCAACAAGGTAGATGGAACCTGATTTCCTGATACTGTTGAGTACCATTAAATCCTGGAGTACCTACTTTTGAACTTCCTCTATGTGAGAGAAAAATAAACTCCACTAAGCCACTTACATGTATTTGATGTCATACACACACACACACAATAATTCTAATCACTAGTAAGGTTTAAGGCAATAGTACTTGTAATAGTGAGAGACAGAAAACAACTAGTTTTGATAATCAATAGACTGGTTCATTAAATGATGAGGCAAAGTTTAATATTATTTTATAATTAGTATATTTATGCAAAAATGTATATAATATTATACAGTTAAAAAACTGCAGGTTAGAGTAGTTT
>VMDR010004989.1:0-55224 GCA_007922815.1 Macrotus californicus | reverse complement strand
CCCACATGGTGAGACTAGTTTGTTAAATCATCGGGTATCTGTCTGATGGATTAGCTACCATTAAGTGGTGTTTACAATGAGTTTATAACGGCAAGTTTTTTTTTAATGCTTTTTAAAATGCTCATGATAAATTAAGGATAGTAAGGCTGGGCTCCAGTTTGGCTCTGGAACAGAAATCCCCTGTTGGTGAAAGTCTTTAGATACACCACATTTTCACCCCCCTTCGTCATATTTCAAGTATATTAAACGTTAAATGGTACCTCTGCCCCCATACACATGTGTAGTATTCGGGATTTGTTCGGGAAAACACAAGCCAGTCTACGTCTTCTGGGTACAAAGGGTTTAATACAGCATTAGAGGCTTACACGATTGTTGGAAGAGCGGATATAGCGAAGCTCAGGGCAGCTGCTGCGAAGCTACAGTGGACGCTGGAGGTCTCAGCCTAAGGCGGGTCCCTCCTGAGAGCTTGCTGGGAAGCCTCGGTGACTCTTACATCTGTGCCGCATCTGGCTATCACCACCTCTAGAGAATAATAGGTTCCCTTTTCCTTCTGCGTTCCAAATTTCCCCCAAATTCCTTCCAAGCAAACTCAACCTGGAAGGGGGGCATTCTGGGAAATGTAGTTCCTCGACCGCTCTGCATTGCGGAGCAGGGGTGGGAGTGATGCTCAGTGCAAAGCAGTCTCTCCGGCACCACGTGCCAGTTCTGAGAATCAGGTCCACACTCACCTGTCAGAGTCAGGCAAGCCAGGAGGCCACAGGTTGTCAGGGTTGAATAGAAAAATAATCTGCTTTATAGATAACAGAGGTTGTATTATAGATTTTATTATTAAAATAATTCATTTGTCACATGTATGGCATCCCCAGCTTATTTTATCACACATTTGCAAAGTGAACAAAAGACAAAGCTATATGATTTAAACCAAGTTACACAACCTTTTAAGAAAGTTTAGAAAATGCAGCATTTAAAAACTGTTCACCTGAAACCAGTCGGAATGTGAAATGGTGCAGCTGCTGCAGGGAACGAGTCTGGCAGTTCCTTCAGCCTGTTTCTTTGGGGGATGATGGAACGGTTGTAAAATTACATAGTGGTGGTGGTTGTGCAACTCTGTGAACATACTGAAAATCACTGAATTGTACACTTTTTAAAAATAGTGGTAAAAATACATAAAATGTATCATTTGAACAATTTTTTAAGTGTGTGGCTCTGTGGCATTAAGTACATTTACAGAGTCGTGCAACTGTCACCACTCTCCATGCCCAGAACTCCTCATCTTGCAAAATTAAAACTCCACAGCCCCCCAAACAATAACTCGCCCGTCCCTCCTCGCTCCAGCCCTCGGCAACCCCCATTCTATTTTCTGCCTCTTTGACTATTCCAGGTGCCTCGTGTAAGTGGACTCATACTTTGTCTTTTCGTAACTGGCTTATTTCACTGAACATAATGTCCTCAAGGCTCATCCACGCAGGAGTGTGTGACAGAATTTCCCTCCTTTGTAAGACGGGACAGAACTCCACTGTCTGTATATAGGACCTTTTGTTGATCCATTCATCTGTTGATAGATACTTAGGTTGCTTCTGCCTTCTGGCTGCTGTAAATAATGCTGCTAGGAACATAAATGTTTGAATATCTTTTCAGGACCCTGCTTTCAATACTTGTTGGCATGGACCTAGGAGTGGAATTACTGGGCCATGCAGAAATTCTATTTTTACTTTTTTTGATGAACCGCCATATTGTTTTTCATAGTGGCTGAAGCATTTTACATTCCCACCAGCAATGTATATGAGTTCCAGTTTCTCCACACCCTGGCCAATACTCGTTATTTTCTGTTTAAAAAGAATTAAAAAAAAAAAAAGATAGCCAACTTAGTGGGTGTGAGGTGGTATCTCATTGCAGATTTTTTGTTTTTATTTGTATTGTTTATACTTCACAATTTTAATCTCTGTGCTGCCAAAGCAGGCACTCAATGTGGTTTTGATTTGCATTTTGAATTGTTCACTTTGAAAGAGTGAATTTTATGATATGTGAATTAGATCTCAATTTACAAAACTAATCATTGAGAGACCCTTGTAGCCCTGAGCATACCTAATGTCCAGATTTTGGCTTCTAAATATCTTTCTTTACTAAAGGGGACCTAATCTCGGGCAGTAAAAGTACAAAGTGAGCCTGGGATATTTCATTATGCCAGAAAGCAAGGAATCACTCCAGTAATGATGGGGACAATTTGAGCATGAAATGAATAATGACTGTAATTGATTACAATATATTACATAAATAACAATCCATGAATTCATGGTAATCAAAAGGAGAGAAAGAGAGAAAAGTGATTCTTTAAAGAAGAGTGCTAGTGGACAGAGGTAAAGGGAATGATAGAATTTAAAAAGCACCATTTTGCAAGTCCTAGTGAAATAATTGATTCGGACAAAGATTGGTGTGCCACATTATGTGAACAATTATGAGGAAACCAAATACTCACATGGCAGCAGCCCCAGATCACTTGTTAATCGCAAGTGAAAATATATACCTTTGCCATGAAGACCTCTGCTAATCTCTAACCAAGTGATCAAATTCAGCATCACCAATCATACAAACACTTGATACATGTGCTTCCTAATATGATTCAGTATCAAACACAGAACATGAGCTATTAAGTATTCTCACTGAAACGTGTGACCTGAATGTAATGAAGCTCCTCTACACCTGGGCTTCGTTTCCCAGGAATTCAGGGATAGTGGGACAAGCTGAAGTACAACATGTAGGGGTATTCTATCAAGCAATTGACTAGGAATCTTCACAAAGTCAATGCCATGAAAACAAAAAAAGAAACCTATATAATTTTATTAACCAACGTCACCCCCATATGTTCAATAAAAAAAATATTTTTTAAAAAGCGGCAGCCGCAAAGGAACCGATATGGATTGAAAGACACCTGAGAGGCCTAATTAAACAGTAACAACAAACACCACACTGTTCAGGAAGGGCCTCCTGCTGGCTGCCTACCGATTTTGTAAATTGATGCTACCGTGATTCGGGCACATTATTTATCATGCTTCAGTGATAATCTAAAGTATTTATTAACACTTTTTAATGAATGGAAATTTTTCTTGAAATCTTTTTCTTATTCCTTCCTGTACGGAAAAAGAAATCACAATCACATAAATGGCTGTTCCTGAAAACATGTAATATAGCATGTGCTTCAGGGTGTTTGTATGATTTACCACTAAATCACAGATCTGGCCTGCAAGAAAATAGAAATGTATGAAATAATATTTCATTTCACTGGGCATGCAAAGGCTTGTTAATGTCATTAACCGCAGGATGGGCCAGTCCATAACAATATTGCTAAACAATATGAAGCTTTTAAAATAGAAATATGCAAAGCACCAATGTGAGCCCATATATAATTTTCTAATAGTCATGGTAAAAAGTAAGAAGAAATATATTTTATTTAACCCAATACATTTGAAACATCATCATTTTAACAAATAATCAATATAAAAGTTATTAAAGAGATATTTTAGGCTTTTTATTTTACTGCCTTTGAAATCGGGCGTATAATTTACACTTTCAGCACATTTCAATTTGGACTGGCCACATTTTGTAGACTCAGTAGTGACTTACATGTTGGACAGAATATGAATACTGAAATACTGAGCCTAAAAACAATTGGTTTTAAGCGCTATAGATGAACAGTATAAAACACAAAATTTTCAAAATTGAACTTTCCTAATACATACTTTTGATTTGTTTTGGCATTAGCATTTTTTTCAGGGATGAAAAAATTAAGCTGAAAAAATCTGTTTACCTACCAAGTGACTCCATTTTTGTATTTAGGATTAAAAAACAAACAAACAAACGATTGGAGATAACAGTGAGTTTTAAAAAAAAAGAACCTCCATTTGACACATATAGATTCAAAATCATTGAGCGCTGAATTCGCTCATAATACAGTTTGCTTGCCATGGGTGTCTGAATGCAGGGACGTAAACGTTCCAAATCCTGCTGACTCTCCCTTCAAGCATGCCTGGGAAATTTTTCTTCTAGGTGCCCACTGCCCAGACCTTAAGCCAAAGTCTTTCCCACTGGCACCTGGGCTGGTAGAGAAGATTCCTGTTTTCTCTGTTGCAGAAGATTTTGCATGCAGCCTTGCCTGATAGATAACACCAGATCTGTCCTTTTTCATGTCCCTGCCACACAGACACCCTTATGGGACTTCGTCACTTCACTGTGTCACAGCCATCCTGGATGGCAGGTTTCTATTATCTGGCCCATCCCTGTCTTTCCACCTTGAATGCCCTCTACCTTCCCTCAGCGACACAGGCTCAGCCCTGATGTTGCACTTTCTGTCTTGTCATTTCGCTCAGCTGAGACGTGCGCCCCTCCCTGTGTCTGGTTAGTTAAGTCTGATCGCCTTTCCCTGACTCGTGTAGATTTCATCTTTCAAGGAAGCTCTGCTGTCTCAACTGTTGGCAGGCTACTTTCACCTCCTGTGCCCTGCATTGTCCACCACCTGCCATCCACTGCCATCCACTGTGTATCGTACCTTGCTTGCGAGCCTGCGGTGCCAGATCCAGGCGTGCTGCACAGTGCTGCCTCTTGGGCAGCAGCCACATGAGGCTGAGCCCGTAACAGGCACTCACAGGTACTCACAATGCCTTCCCAAGGCTTCTCCAAATTAGAGATATCCAGGAAGCCTAAAGACATGCATAAGGCTTGTACTTGAAAAAAGCATATGTCAGACCCATGTCATGTCTGCTCATGTTTCACTAACCAAAGACCAGCGTGATGTCAATGGGGTGGGGAAATAGACTCCTTCTAGAAGAATCCCTGCAAGTTGCAGGGCAAGAGGTGAGGGGACGTGAGGATATATAGTTCTTATCCAGGTAAGGGTTAAAATAATTGAGAGCAATAATATATTACTATAGTATTTCCAAACAACAAAGACATTTTCCTACTTAATCACAACACATTGTCATCACTAACAAAATAAACAATAATTTCTTAGTATCATCTAATACCCATTCTACATTTAAAATTTTCCAATTAACCCAAAACTATATTTAAAATCTAATTTATTCAAACCAGAATCCAACCAAGGACCAATGTTACACAACATAGTTGTGCATCTTTAACTCTTTTAAAATCTAGGATAGTCAGGAGTCTCTATGTTTTCTTTTTTAAAAAAGACTTTACTTATTTTTATTTTTAGGGAGAGGGGAAGGGAGGGAGAAAGAGAGGGAGAGAAACATCAATCAGTTGCCTCTCCTCTGCTCCCTGACTGGGGGACCAAACCCGTAACCCAGGCATGTGCCCTGACTAGGAATCCAACTGTCGATCTTTCGCTTTGCAGGATGACGCCCAACCAACTGAGCCACACAGGTCAGGGCAGGGGCCTTCATGTTTTCATCATGATGTGTTTTTTCAAGAGACTAGGGCAGGTGTCTTGTAGTATGTTCTACCTTCTGGATTGGTTTGGTTGACTCCTCATGGTGTCAGTGTAACCTGTTCCTCCACCCCCAGATTTCTCATAAAATGAAAATTAGATCTAAATAATCAGTTAAACTCAGGTTAAACATTTTTGGCAAGAATGTTAATAGGTAATACTGTGTTTTTCATATTACATCACACCAGGAGGCATCTGATGTCTTGCTATCTTACCATGCTGGATGGTAAGTTTTTTCCCTCTCTCATTACCACACCTGTGGTGTGAAACTCAGGAACTATGTGAATACCCTGTTCCCCGCCAACCTTTCATTCAAAGGCTTTGGTATCCACTGATGAGCCTGCCTGAATGAATTATTTTTTCAGTTGTAGTAAAATGATAATTTTAATCATTACTAGCATTCTTGTATAAAGAAGGACTTTCTTCATCATCATATCTAGTATATTTATGGGGTAGCTATTAGGTTAAAAAATAAAACTCTTAGGATCTTATACATTGAGTTTTTAATCATACTTTTAAAAATTAATATTATATCATGAACATTTTTCTACATATTTTTGAAAGTAGTTTTGATTGCTGTATAAAATATACTATGGTGATGAATGACTATAATGAGTATTTTTTTATTGTTGTTCTATTACAGTTGTCCTAATTTTTCCCTATAGCTCTCCCCTGCACTGCCCCCTACCCCACTCCCACAGTCATTTCCCACCCTGTTGTCCATGTCCCTGGGTCATTTATACCTGTTCCTTGTCTAGGCCCTTCCCCTTCTTTCCCCCCCGCCCCCTTGCCCCTTCCCCTCTGGTTGCTATCAGTCTGTTTGTTGTTTCCATACTTCTGGTTCTATTTCGCTCATTTGTTTGTTTTGTTCATTAGGTTCCTTATAGGTGAGATCATGTGGTATTTGTCATTCACCACCTGGCTTATTTCACTTAGCATAATGGCCTTCAGTACCATCCATGCTGTCTTGAAGGTTAAGAGTTCTTTCTTTCTGCTGAGTAGCATTCCATTTTGTAAACGTACCACAGTTTTTCAATCCATTCATTTCTGATGAACACTCAGGCTGTTTCCGGCACTTGGCTATTGTAAATTGTGCAGCTATGAACATAGGGGTGCATAGGTTCTTTTCAATTGGTGTTTCAGGATTCTTAGGGTATAATCCTAGCAGTAGAATTACTAGATCAAATGGCAGTTCTATATTTAATTTTCTGAGGAAATTCCATACTGTTTTCCACAGTGGCTGCACCAGTCTGCAGTTCCACCAACAGTGCACTAGGGTTCCCTTTTCTCCACATTCTCACTGGCACTTGTTGTCTGTTGATTTGTTAATGACGAACATTCTGACCAGTGTGAGGTGGTATCTCATTGTGGTTTTAATTTGCATCTCTCTGATGGTTAGTGATGTTGAACATCCTTTCATATGCCTATGGGTCCTCTATATGTCCTCTTTGGAGAAGTGTCTGCTCAGGTCCTTTGCCCATTTTTTAATTGGGTTGTTTGTCTTCCTGGAGTGGAGTCATATGAATTCTTTATATATTTTGGAGATCAAAACCTTGTCCGAGGCAAATATGTTTTCCCCTACAGTTGGTTCCCTTTTCATTTTGATGATGTTTTCTTTAGCCATGCAGAAGCTTTTTAATTTGATGGAATCCCATTTGTTTATTCTTTTCTTTATTTCCCTTGCCCTAGAGGATATATTGATGAAAATACTGCTGAGTGGGATATCTGAAATTTTATTGCCTATGTTTTTCTCTAGGACTTTTATGGTGTCATGGCTTATGTTTAAGTCTTTTATCCTTTTTGAGTTTATTCTGGTATATGACGTAAACTGGTAGTCTAGTTTCACTTTTTTGCATGTACCAGTCCAGTTCTCCCAACACCATTCCGGTTCTCTCCAACCAACTGAACCACCTGGCCAGGCTCTTGAATTCATTCTTCTTCCCAAGACTCAGGTCAAACTATCCAAATGTTCCCACTTCAGATTCAACAAGCCAAACACTGAGAGTTTCATAGCCTACAAACCAGCTTTTGGCCTTTTTTGTGGATGATTGTTAATAGGAACTCCAGCTAGCTACTTAACCAGGCAGGGTAACCTCATATATAATTTCCTTCCTGAGGCCTTTCCTGACCTTCTCTCTCCCAGAGAATAAACCTTCCTCACTTGGACCATCAGGGCTTCCTGGCACCTTGGGCACACAACTCTTAGAGTAACTCTCACTTTGGACCATGACTATTTGCTTACATTTAAAAAAAATCTCTGACAAGTTTGTTTGTTCTTTGAAACCAGGCATATATCAGGGCATCCCCAGCCCTGACCACAATGCCTATCAGATGTTCTCACCATTTGTTCATTGCCTTGAAGCAAAAGCAATGCATTTTGAGCCTTAAAAATTTCTCCCTCCCTGAGAAGACACAATTCTTTTACAGAAGAATCCAAAATAATATATATCGGTGCTCCCACCTCCTACTCCAGGTATGGCCTGGACCTAGTGACTCATTCCGAGGAGTAGAGTGTAGGAAGGGAAAAAATAATAAATTTACAGTGCAGAGAACTTGCAAACACCACCTTCAGCAAGTGATGAAGATTAACAACACTGGCAGTGATGTCGTGTAGACATTAGGTACTCCCTGCTAGGATGTGATAAGAAGGGCACTTTACTTATGTGCTCTTCTTCCCTCGCACCTGTAACCCCAGTTCAACCAGGAGAAAACATCTGACAAACCCAGATTGAGGGATGTTCTACAAACACCTGTCATATAATCCTCAAAATTGTCAAGGCCGTTAGAGAAAACACAAAACAAGGAAAGACCTGAGAAACTGTCATAGACCAGAGGAGACTGAGTAGACATGATAAGGAAATGTAATGTGTGGATCCTGGATTGGATCCTAGAACAGAAAAAGAACATTAGTAGAAAAACTAGAAATTTGATAAAATCTGGAGTTTACTTAATGGTAACGTACTAATGTTATCTTTTTAGTTCCAACAATTGCACCATGGTAATTTGAGAAGATAATATTTGGGGAAACAAACTGGGCAAGCAAAGAGCTCTCTGTACTTTACTTGTAACTTTTCTGGAAGTCTAAAATTATTCCTAAATTAAAAGTTTATTTAAAAAAATCACTATCCTATATACTATACCCTCTGTAAAGGCCAAAAGGATCAAACATTCTATTTTGGGTATAAATGGAACCCAATTAGTTGGATACTATGCAGTAGGCTTGAGCAATTACAGAAACATAATTTGTTTTTATTTTATAGCGATCATAATGGTCTATGGAGGAGAATGCCAACTGTCTGCATATCCATTCTTTACTAACAGACCCACAAGGGCACACAGTTGAATGGCTACATTTGCTGCCTCCCTTGTAGCTTAGAGTGACCATGTGACTAACCAAAAGGTCAATGCTATGAAAACAGAAATGTATGCATTTCCAGAAAGTCTCCATCAAAGGAAAGGGAGCTCCCTTCCTTTTTCCTACTGCTGGTATGAAAGTGGGAAGGCCCTGGAGTGGCACACCAAGGCTGATGGAGCCACAAGAGAGTGTGAACCTGGGTCTTTGATGAAGTCTTGGAGGTGTCATACCTAGTCTTCAATGATACATGATCACGCATCCAGTTTTTTTTAAGTGCAAACAATGCATAAAATATGAAAAAATTCATGCCTAAGAATGAGTAAAAATAGGTGCATATTGGAGAAAATAAAAATGACCTGTAATTCTACCTCCTAGAAATAGCTTGTTTTGATATACCCAGTATCATTTGAGGCAAATTGATACATATTTCATTTTAAAAAGAACTCTTAGGAACCTATATGTTGAGGGTTTTAAAAATTGATTTTAGAGAAAAAGAGGAAAGAAGAGAGAGAGAGAGAGAGAGAGAGAGAGAGGAGATATTTGTTGTTCCACTTATTTACACATTCATTCGTTGCTTCCTGGATGTGCCCTGACAGGGGATCAAACTTGCAACCTTGGCATATCAGAATGACACTCTCACCAACTAAGCTACCTGGCCAGGGCCTACATTGAAGTTTTTTATCTTACTTTTAAAACCTTAATATTTTATCATGGACACTTTTTATATATTTATTTTTTGAAAATATTGTTCTGATATTTGTGCACTATGGTGATGAATGCCTATGATGAGTGTGGTACACAGACTTGTGTTCAAGTCTCACTTGGGCCATCAATTGTGTAACATCAGGCAAGTTGTGCCACCTGTCCATAAAACGGGAGTAAATGGAGGACTTACCTTTCAGAGTTATTGGGAGAATTAAATGAGTTAATGAGTATAAAATCTCTAACACAGGGCTGGATCTTAGTAAAGTTCTCAATAAATATAAACTATTGTGATTATTATTATCATCCTTCAACCAGTTCCAAATTTGGGGAGAGATTAGGACATCTAATTTCATGAAGCTCATAGGTAACCAAACAAACTCAATTTAAAGAGATCCTTCCCAAGACACATAGTAAGAGTATCAAAAAATCAAAGACAAAAAAGAGAATATTTAAAGAAGCAAGAGAAAAGAATTTTATAACTTACAAAGGAACTTCCATAAAGCTATCAGTGGATTGCTCAGCAAAAATCTTATAGGTCCAGAGGGAGTGGGATGATATATTCAAAATGCTGAAAGGAAAAAACTACCAACCAAGAATATTCTACTCAGCAAAGTTATCCTTCAAAACTAGAAAAGAACAAACCAATCCTAAACTTGGCAGAAAGAAGGAAATAACAATGATCAGAGCAGAAATAAATTAAATAGAGACCAGAAAAACAATAGAAAAGATTGACAAAACTGTGGGTTGGTTTTTGAAAACACAAACCTTTAGCTAGATGAACTATGAAAAAAGAAAGAGAAGAATCAAATAAATAAAATCAGAAATAAAAAAGAAGACATTATAATTGATACTATAAAAATACAAAGGGTCATAAAAAATACTGTGAACAGTTATAGACCAACATATTGGATAACCTAGAAGAAATGGATAAATTCTAGGGAGCATACCAAGACCGATTCATGAAGAAATAGATAATCTGAGCAGACCAATAAAAAGTAAAGAAATTGAATCATTAATAAAAACGTGTCCAACAAGAAAAGTTCAAGAACAGATGGTTTTTGTGGTGTATTCTACCAAACATTTAGAGAAAAATTCATGTTGATCCTTCTGAAATTCTTCCCAAAAATAGAAGAGGAAGGAATACTCCCAAATTCATTTTACCAGGCAGCATTACCCTGATACCAAAGTCAGGTAAGAACACTAAAAGAAAACTATGGGCCAATATCCCTGATGCATCTGGATGTAAAAATTCTCAACAAAATACTAGCAAATCAAATTCAATAGCACCTTAAAAGGTTCAAACACCGTGATCAGGTGGTGCAGTAAGTCAGACAAAGACAAACACTGTATTATATCACTTATATGTGGAGTCCAAAAAAGCCAAACTCACAGAAATAGAATGGTGCTTGCCAGGGACCATGGACTGGGGAAAATGGGGGAGATGTTGGTCAAAAGTTACAAACTTCCAGCCCTGACTAGCGTGTCTCAGTTGGTTGGTGTGTCTTAGGCCTGCTTGGGCCACACCGTGAAAGGCTGGTGGTTTGATTCCCGATCAGGGCACTGCTTGGGTTGTGGGCTGGTCGGTCTTGGTTGGGGTGCTGTGGGGGAGGCAACCACGTGCAAGAGGCAACTGATCAATGTTTCTCTCCCTCTTTTCCCCCCTCTCTAAAAATGAATACATAAATAAAGTCTTTTAAAAGTTACAAACTTCCACTTATAAGATGAACAATTTTGGGGGATCTAGTGCATAGAACAGTGATTATAGTTAACAATACTGCATTATGCATTTCAAAGTTGCTAAGAAAATAAGTCTTAAATGTTCTTACTACAAAGCAGAAATGATAATTATGTGATGTGATGGAGGTGTTGATTAATGCTACTCTGGTAATCATTTTGCAATATATAACTGTGTCAAATTAACACATCATGTACCTTAAGCTTACACAATGTTATATGTCAATTATATCTCAAAAAAAGGTTGACTGGAAAGACTTATTGAAAGTGCTTGTAACACTGGCTGGCGTGGCTCAGTGGATTGAGGGCCAGCCTATGAACCAAAAGGTTGCTGGTTCTATCCCCAGTCAGGGCACAGGACTGGGTTGTGGGCCAGGTTCCCAGTTGGGGGAGTGCAAGAGGCAACTGATCGATGTATCTCTCACATCTCTCATATATTGATGTTGCTCTCCCTCTCTTTCTCTCTCCCTTCCCCTCTCTCTAAAAATAAATAATCAGTAAAATCTTTTTTAAAAAGTGCTTGTATATGGGGGAAATGGAATTGAAGAAGAGCTGAAGGAAGTAGTGAAAAAATTAGACAAAAGAGGGACTTTGTAAACATAATATGAAGGTGCCATAAACTGAGGAAATAAATTACCTCAATTTGGTGCAGCTGGTTTTAAAAAAAATGTGTGTTTTTTAAAGGTGGAGTTGTAATGTGGCCCAAGCAGGCCTAAGAGATATTATTGAAGCAAAATCCCTCGTAGATAAACTTCTACTAGTTTCTACATATTGTATTTTTTTCTGAGTCATATTCCTGTGGAAGACAAATTTCAATTTTCTTCAAATACCTCCCTTATCTCCTGGTTTGAGTGAAGTTCTTTCAACAGAACACAAATCTCAAATGGAGATATGTAAACTGCAAATAACCTTGAGAGAGGTAGCCCACAAATTAAATTCACCATAAGGAGTAAATGACTGATATTATTTCCTTGTTCAGGATGTGTTTAATGGGAGGCTAAATGAACAGGATCTTAAATTTCTTGAAAGGTCTGGGGACGAAGTGGGTGGAACAGAGTAGGAACACAGAGGGGTGCCCTAAGGTGCCAAAACTGGATTAGATCCCTCATAATATTGATTAAAATTAGTGCTCATAACAAATTTTATTTTGGGGTTGAAACAGGAAAAAGTGTTTACCTGACAGTCATGGTTATTTAGTGCTTTTGCATTCAAGGTATACCACACAGGAATTCCCACCTGTTTAATTTTCACCATGGCTAACAACTATATAAATATTAATTTATTTTCTTCAAAATATCTAGTATAGGCATCCATATTTATGTGCTAGAGTATTAAAAATCAGAGATATGATAAACATACAGTTGAGAACAGTGGTCACCTGAAGTGGGAGGAGGGGCACACGGGAGAGGGGCATGCAGGGGAAGTTCTAGACACTGTACAAAGGGATAAGTCACTACGGTAGAAGAGGGCCGTGACTCGACTAATGGTATTGGTGCGATATGAACCACGTATTATCACTAATCTAATTGTGTATCTGAGGTTTGACAGAAAAATAAATGACTTTAGGCTAAGCGAGGTTGGTGAAAACTGAGGGCAGTTTTGTCGGCACCCCCCGCTGTGGACTCAGTTGCTTTCCACTAGAGATGGCAGCATTTGGGCTGTTGGAGAACACATTCTCCAGCAGCGTCCTGGACTGGTGAGTCAAGCCAGGGCTGTCCCAGGAGGCGGCCAGGTTTTGCTGTGTCTCCAGTATGGGTAAACTAAGGCAGTTCTGCATCTATCCTAAATGAACGAGTCCCCGAGACTGGGCCATGGGGAGTCTGATTTCAAATTCGGTGGCCGGAGTCACACAAAGTTCCAGCCCATGGGAGACCATGGCAGGGTGCATCTGAGAAGAGGCTAAGAGAGTAGATCTTAAATGTTCTCACCACAAAAAAGAAATGGGTCTCCCTTATGGGGTGGGGAAGGAGCTAGTGAGGAGAGCTTCACCAGGAAGGTCACAGGTGTTTATTATACAGGAGAAGCCCAGAGTGAAAGGGGAAGGGGACACCTCAGGTGTCAGGAGTCTTCCTGGGAGCCTGCCACCCCTGTATGTGGCAAACGCTGTGGAGGGAGAGATGACCAGGCCCATAGCTTCCAGCTCTGTGGGTAGCAGAGATGACAAGTGGCAGCTTCTCTGGACTGGGGATCAGGATCATTCAACCACTCACTGAGAGAGCGCCCTCCAGCCTGAGCCTGGCAGGGGACCCTGTCCCACCTGCCACCCAGTCTCGTTATCTTCCCCTCTGCATAGCCTCAGCTTAGTGTGGAGGCTACTGGTTGGGCTCTTTGTTAAATTTCAACTCTATCCACTGACCTCCTGTGTTCTCTTTCATTTCTGTTTTTTTTAAAACATATTTAAATGTTTATGAATGGGTAATACAATGACATATTCCAGAATCCAAAAACAATAAAAGGTTATATACAGTAAAACTTTCCCCTGCCATCCCCCAGTCAATCCTTCTCTTCAGAAGCAACTGTGGGTGTCAAATCCTGTGAGTGCCTCAGAGATTCTGTATACATTTCTGTACGTGTATCTCAACAAGTGTATATTACTTCCATGCTTTTCACACTAATGGCAGAATACTATATACATGGTTTTGTACTTAATTTCACTTCATTTATCTTGGGGATGTTTTCATACTAGTACATTAAGAGCTTTATTATTTTTATCAACTGCGTGATTTCCCACAGTATGCATATATCCTAACTTATTTAACTAGTCATCTATTGGTGGATATTGAGATGATTTTTGACCTCTTGATATTGAAACAACATTATATAGAATAACCAAGTACAGTGTAATTCCCATGTGTGAGTGTAACTGTGGGATTAATTCTGAGAAGAGAAAAATCCTAGGTCAAAAGGGATATATATTCGTGGTTTTCATAGATCTTGCCAAATTACCCACCATGAATGGACCAGTTTTCAGTTCCACAAGGGACTGTATGAGAGCCCTTGTTTCCCTGAATTTTTGAATCCTAGTGTGTTATCCATCTTTTTTATTTTTGCCCATCTATTAGATTGAAAATGATATCTTGTGGTGTTTCAATTTGTTTTTCCTTAATAAAAGGGAAATTAAGCATGTATATGTGTATATTTAAGATGTATTTTTATTTCTTTTCTGTGAATCAACCATTCAAATTCTTTCCCCATTTTTTTATTGAGTTATTTGTATGTCCCTTGGGGATGCACTTTGAGTATTTCTGGCATTTGTCTTTTGATTTTTCTTAGGGTTTTGTGTGTGTACGTATAGTCAAATTTATCATATATTTGATATCCACATATACAATATATGTCACAACTTTTCCCATGGATTCTGGATTCTTTTTCATAGAAAAGGATTCCTCATTTCTTATAGTGAAATTTTTTCTCCCTCACTTATTCTAGTGCTTTTATGGTTTTTGCATTTTTTTACATATAAATTTTGATCCATTTGTTATTTGTCCTTATGTAGGTTGTAAGACATAGGTGTTCACTTTTTCCAAATGGTTACCCAGATGTGGCAATAGCATTTATTAAATAATCCAGCTTTTCCCCACTGATTAGAACCACCACCCTTAATTCCACATTTTTGTTTGTATTTAGACCTGTTTCTGAATCTCCTATTATTTTCCAATGATTTCAGTTCCACTTTTTATTATTATAGTTTTATGTTTTAATATCTGATAGAGCTGTTGGTTTCTATTTTTATCAGAATTCTTCTGAATATATTGTTTATTTACTGTCTTATTGTTAAAAAAAGGAAAATCCATTTGTCTAGATACACATATACAGACAAAAATAAACATGTTAAGCCCTAGCTGGTGTAGCTCAGTGGATTGAGCACAGGCTGCGAACCAAAGTGTCGCTAGTTCGATTTCCAGTCAGGGTACATGCCTGGGTTGCAGGCCAGGTCCCCAGTTGGGGCCACATGAGAGGCAACCACACATTGATGTTTCTCTCCCTCTCTTCTCCCTTTCCTTCTCTCTCTAAATAAATAAATAAAATCTTAAAAAAAATAAATAAACATGTTAAGGAAATTGACACTTTGATGATTGATTGATCCTTCTCATGCATGGTAAACTTTCATTTGTCCAAGCATTTCCCTGTGTCCCGCAGGAGTAATTTAAAGTTCTCACGTCATAGATTTCACCTTGGAATTCAATCATGTGGCCACTGCCAAACCAAAGAAAAGGCTCCAGACTGTATTTACCATTCCGGGGACCAGCAGCAGTATCTGTCACTTAAAAAAAAATGACTTTGTTGAGGTATAATTTAGATACAGTAAGCTGTATCATATTCATGAATTTTTACCTAAAAAATAAAATGTGAAAAAATTTTGTTCAAAAAAATACAATACATTGGCACTAAAAAGGAAAGTATCAGGAGGTCTTCCCAGTGCATGAATGTGCCGTTTAATGAAGGATTGCTTGGAACAATCTCTCCCACGTTTGCCTCCCCCTGGTGATTTTCAACTCCTTTCTGGAATCTGTGGCCCTAAAGCATCATGGGTTGGGGAAGTTAAAGCTGTAAGAAGCCCCTTGGAATCTGATGAATCCAGTTGACCAGCTCAGTGCCATACAGAAGAAAGAATGCTGCGTGAAGGCAGAGGAGACCTCGGCATCCTCGTCTTGGCCCATGTGGTATCCAGCTGACTGGCCAAGACCCTTCCCCAACTCTGACATATGGATAAGTAATACTTGCTTTGTCAACCTTTAGGATTGTTGGGAATATGAAATGAGATAGAGGGTGTATGGGAAAGGTATTAGTAGAGTCAAAAGATAGAAGTATAAGGCGTTATTATTAAGTAGGTAAGGAAAACGAAGTGCAGACATTCTAAAGTCCCCTGAACTTAAGGTCATCTACTTTTTGATTTGGTGGCACCAATCAAAAGAGCTTTGTATATCATTCAATAAACTCCACAGAACTTATCCTTTGCCAAGCATCGTAAAGGACACAAACAATAAAAGACATAGTTGTTCCTGCCCTAAAGTCTGTAGGGTAATATATTTCTTTTTCAAAAATAAAATAGATGCATGGGTGCTAGTGACATGGGTATGTTCACTTTGTGAAACTCCGTTGAAAATCCAATGACAACTTGTATGCTTTCATGTATGTATGTTAGGTTCGACAGTTTACAGAAAAGTAAACTGGATTCATTTTAACTTTGTGTTTTCAAGATGCATTCTCAGATTTGAATGTAACATAGCATTTTATCATATGTTACCCTAAAATTTATTTACCAATTCTGTTGCACTAGCAATGGATGTTTTGGGTGGTTTCTAGAGGGAGATTGTGAACAATATTGCAGAGACTATCATTGTGTGTCTATGTCTCCGGGGGCACATGTGTGTGAATTGTTCTGGGAGTGGAACAGCTGAGTCATTGCTTATGGGTATCTTCAAGTTTACCAGATAGTGCTAATTGGTTTTTGAAGTGGTTGTGCCAGTTCTCCTTCCCACCAGCAGTGTATGAGATTATTCTAATTGGTGTTGACAAACATTATGATTTTTGCCAGTCTGACCAAGTTTTGTGGTATCTCATTATGGTTTTACTTTGCTTTTTTCTGTTGTTGAACACCATTGATATGCTTATTGGCCTTTCGCATTTCTTCTTTTGAGAAGTGCTTCCCTAAGACTTTGTCCATTTTTCTACTGGGTTTTCCTTTTCTTACTGATTTGGATTGAAGATTATACAAGAATTCTGGGACTCTTCTAAGTGGACAGATGCCCGTGGACATCCCAATGTGGCCCAATGGGAAGAAGATAGAGCTTTCACATCTCTGGAGTCACCCACTGTGCTTCTTTCCTCAATATGTCACTGAGAAGAATGCATTTTCCTTATGTTTTTATTACTGAGTTCTATCTTGATTGGATTATTGCCAATCCTTTGAAATGGTTGAGATTTGATTTATGGCCTATGTACAGTCAATGTTTGTAAATATTCCATGTGGGATATGAAGGATGTATATGTTTCAAATGATTGTTGCAGGTCTGTACATATATCCCTTATTTGGATTTTTTTGTCTGCCTCTCCTATTAATTGCTGAGATGAGTAAATTAAAACACTCCATTGTAATTACAGATTTGTCTATTTATCCTTGTAATTCTGTCCACTTTTGCTTTACACATTACAAGACCATAGTATTAACCCAGCCTGCCATCACAGGAAAATGAAGGTCTTATATCTGCCTGATAACGAGTCTGCAACCCAGGTATCATGGAGCTTCTCCTCTCATCTCAATTTATAATCCTATTCCTCTCATTATATAAAAGGAAGGTACTTCACTCACCCGCTTCACTTTTTACCATGTTTCTTTGCCCCCGGAGCACCAAACAAAGGGGACTATGAAATATTAATTATTAATATCAATCATGACACCATAAGTTGAAGGCAAGGCTTTGTGTTTTTCATTGGTTAGACATACACGTGTAAAGAGCACAACATAGCATTAGAGCATTATGGAATTTTTTTGACATAACTCAAGAACATTTAAAGAGTTGAATGATATTGCATAACAGAATTCCTTCCATTTCAACTCAGTGATATTTGTAAGCATGTTTTCTAATTATTTATGTATATAGAAATTGAAATAGGAATACAATTTATGCTGAACCCTGCCTCATTTTAGTAATCAGTAATATTACAGATATATAAACTAACTGAAAAACAAAGCCACAGCTATTACATTAAGAAATACATATATAATTTAAAATAATTTAATTATTTAGGACAGACTCATAGATGGAGAGCAGGATGATAGCTAGTAGGGGGGAAGCTAGGGGGTGGAGGGATTGAGCAAAAAGGAAAAAGGACTCATGGACATGGACAACAGTGTGGTGATTGCTGGGGGGAAGGGGATATAAGGGGACTAAAAGGTAATGTAAAAATACAAAAAAGATTAAATTTTTAAAAATAAATAAAGTATACAATTTGACATTAAAAACAAAATTAAATAAAATGAACATGTTTAATGAAATTTAACATTTTGTTTAAGAAATAAAAATGTACAATTATCTTGTTTTAGTTAGTCTAATACTATTAATCATTGTAGTGCTAACTCAATGTAGAATTTTTTAAAAAACATTTAGAGTAAAAAAACATTTTAACTTCAAAATTAAAATCAAATTTCCAGGCTGACTTCCAGTCAAGTAAGAGATGTAGGTAGACATGCTTCGCCTCCTCATGCAACCACAGAGAGAATGACAACTATTTCTCAGAACAAATAACAACCAGAACTGTCAGAAAATTGAGCTGTATGGAAGTCTAACAACCAAGGATTTAAAGAAGCCATATTCATCCAGATGGGTACGTTTTACAGGGAGTCAAAGCAGCTCTACCTAATACACAGACACAAACACAGGGAAGCTGCCAAATTGAGGAGACAAAGAAGCATGGCCTGATGAAAGAAGAAAACAAAAATCCAGAAAAAGAGCTAAATGAAATAGAGGTAACCGACCTATCAGATGCAGAGTTCAAGATACTGGTGATCGGGATGCTCAAAGAACTCACTGAGTATGGCAAAAACATAAGGGAAGATATGAAGGTTACATGAAGTGAAATAAAGAAAAATCTATAGGGAACCAACAGTAGAGAGGATGAAGCTAAGAATCAAATCAATGATTTGGAAAACAAGGAAGGAAAAAGCATTCCATCAGAACAATAGGAAGAAAAAAGAATTCAAAATAATGAGGATAAGCTTAGGGACCACTGGGACAACTTTAAATATACCAACATCTGAATCATAAGAATGCCAGAAGGAGAACAAGAAGAGCAAGAAATTAAAAACTTATTTGAAAAAATAATGAAAGAAACCTTCCCTAATTTGGTGAAGGAAATAGACATGCAAGTCCAGGAGGCATACAGAATCCCAAACAAGTTGGATCCAAAGAGGATCACACCAGATCACATCATAATTAAAATGCCAAAGGTTAAAGATAAAGAGAAAATCTTAAAAGCAGCAAGAGAAAAGCAGAGCATTACCTAACAAAGGAGTTCCCATAAGACTATCAGCTGATTTCCCAAAAGAAACTTTACAGGCAAGGAGGGACTGGCAAGAAGTATTCAAATGTAGCTTTGGACCTACAACCAAGATTATTCTATCTAACGAAGCCATCATTTAGAATGGAAGGGCAGATAAAGTGCTTCCCAGACAAGGTAAAGCTAAAGGAGTTCATCATCACTAAGCCACTAGTACATGAAATGTTAAAGGGACTTATTTAAGAAAAAGAAGATCAAATCTATGAATATTAAAAGGGCAGCAAATTCACAACTATCAACAACTAAATCTGAAAATTAAAAAGAAAAAGAAAAAACTAAGCAAACAACCAGAACAGGAACAGAATCATAGATATGGAGATTATTTGGATAGTTATTAACTGGGAAGGAGAAGGGGGAGAATGGGGAAAAAGGTGCAGGGATAAGAAGTATAATTGGTAGGTACAAAATAGATAGGGGGAGGTTAAGAATTGTATAGGAAGTGGAGAAGTCAAAGAACTTATGTGCACAACCCATGGATATGAACTTAGGTGGGGGGGTTGGGGTGGAAATTGCTGGAGGGAAGGGGGATACCAGCAGAGGAGGGAAAGGGGGAAAAATTGGGACAACTGAAATAGCACAATCAATAAAATATATTTTAAAAAATAAAATAAAATCATTTCCACTATTTTAGTTGCAGATAAGAATGACAAGGTAATTAAAAAAGCATTTGAAACATAAAGATAGATCTCTGTGGAAAATTCTGAGTTCAAGGAGGAAAAAGAGTGATGTAAAATGTTTTACCGTTGTTAGTTCATGTACGCTTTAAATGGACAACATCAACAATCAAATTGCATGGTATTTATTTTCCATTGTGTAAATTAAAAAGAACAAAGTGAAAAAAATTTTTTTAAAATGTCAGTTCCTGTGATGTGCAAGAAATAATATGATAAAAATCTTTGAGGTCAACTTTTAAGAAATATAAAATTGGCTCAGATGGTTGGACATCATTTAGCAAAGGAAAAAGTCACTGGTTCAATTCCCAGTCAGGGCACATGCCTGGGATGCAGTTGGGTCCCGGGTCGGGGCACATATGAGAGGCAACTGACTGACATTTCTCTGTCACAATGATGTTTTCCTCCCTCTCTTTCTCCCTCTTTTCTCCTCTCTCTAAAAATTAGTAAATAAATTTTTTTTTAAAGTATAAAATTTTTTTAGGGTATTTGTGAGCAAAACCAATGAGAAGTCTTGTGCTATCCCAGTATACTTCCTGCCTTTTGGGCATTCAAACCCCGTGGGACATGGAGAACCATGTGTTCCCTGGGTAGGAGTTTCCTCCCTCAGTAGAAGTGTTTCAGAGTCTCAGCGCATTTACCTTCTGGGAATTCTCCCAATGCTCCCCTTTACATGTAAGTGAAAGTACTGTAAGCAAGGGCTTTATTGTCCAGCCAAGAAAGAGGTGGCCCCACTTAGCAGTGAGTGCCCAGAGCTGGAAGACAAAACAGTAGACCACATTCCCTTTCACAGCTAACATCTAATTGCCCACCTTAATCCTGCCGGCAAGAAAAAGGGAGGAGAGAAAGATGGACAGACAGACATATTTATGAACTGCCTACCTTGTTTGCATAACCTACTAGCTGCTTTCCTGCACGTTGTTTGATTTCCATAACAATCCGTCCTACAGATGAGGAGATAGAGCCTCAGGAAGTTTGACTGCTTGCCAAGTACATACAGCCTGTCAGCGTTGTAGCTGGGATTTGGTCCCAGGTCTGTCTGACGTGGCTACACCCATGGCCTCAAAATCAAAAGATGCATTTGCCCTTGGGCACATTACTAAATTCTGAGCTCAATCCTCCTCACTTGTAAAAGGAGATAATAATAGCTATTATGCAGGGTGGTTATCACAATCTAGGGAGTTAATGTGTAGATGAACCCAAATCTTTAGCATAAACCTGGCTCACAAAGGCAATGGAGACATGAGTGTTGACCCCTTGGGCACAAAGTTGCGGATTCTGGCATAATACTTCTGCCAGCAAAACGATGGTTGCTGTTTGGGACACAAACCTTCAAATACAGCTGTCACTTGAAGGTGGCTAACTGAGCCGTAACTTGTCTTAAACTTCGCGACCAAACAGCCTTGATGGTTGTTGTCTCCCACACCTGTCCTAAGAGAACTGAGGCCAGCACCTGTCCATGACAACACCTCCTGACCAAGAATTTTCCACCATCTGTGTGCTAAAACAGGGCAGCCCACAGAACTATGGGGGTTCAGAACGAGTCACTCCATGATGTGCCTCTGTGGTATGCACATTGTTCTGAGCTAAAGGCTACTTTAGCCTTGGGCTCAAGAGAACTACTTCTGTCCCTCCACTAACTACCTAGAAGAATTTAACCTAAGGGCCTTGCCCATAATCAAAGATTATCAAGGTTAACCTGCTTTGACTCATCTCTAGGGAGAGACAAACTTCCAAGCACCTGCTCCCCTTACCTCTTCCCTAGCTCAGTATGTCTCACACACCCGCGTTCCCCTTCTGTCTCTGAACACTCTTGCATGTGGGGTCCCCACACATATGTGTGTATTACATTTGGTTATTTTCTCTTGCTATTCTGTCTCATGTCAATGTGATTATTAGTAGACCAGTCGAAGAACCTTGAGGGTAGAAGTTTGCTCCTCCCTCACAGAGCCAATTCAATATGCAGTAGAGGATTAAAACCTCACATTGCTTCACCAGGTAGGACAGCAGCCACGAGAAACCCTGTGCCACTGTTCACGTCCACGTTTTTACATTACAAAGCAGTTTCGGACCAAGACCCACCCCCAGTTTAGCTGCAGATCATATGCTTTATCAAAAATGGCAAGCAGAAAAGCCCTGTTTGGATGCCCTGGACTGAGGAAAATCTCACCTAGAGAATGAGGGCTGTTCTTCATTATTTTTGAATCACTATTCATATAATCATCATGATTTGCTATTCAAAGCACTAATGTGCGTGTGTATCCTACAAAAGCAAAACATGTCTAAACTTTTCACTGCAGAGAACTTACCAAGCAGGGAGAGTTCTTAGGTAGCTGCGTGTTTCCGGAGCTACTGGTGTTGCTTGGGCGCCGCCTGTTGGCCAATGACCTTTCCTGTTGGAGAAGTTATTGGCACTCACCGGTCATCAGTTTCTTAGCCTTGGCTTGACGTGTTAACAATCACCCTGAGATTCTGATTTAAAAAGTCTGTGGGACTTCCAGTTTCTGGCTCTGAATGGAAGGAGCTCAGAAGCCACCACCATCTTTACAAGTAAAAAGCTGAACAGACTGAAAAGCCAAGTCTTCTAGGATTTGTGAAAGAGGTGAGAACGCAGGGCAAAGGGCTGCCCCCAGGATTGGAGAGACTGGCGGGAGAATACAGAGAATAACAGCTCAACAGAGCAGACACTTGTGAGCAGAAACCATTTCAGGAACCCGTGCTGAATAGGAAACCCTGGACAGTAATTGATGAATTACCGGAGGCTTAGGGTTGGGAACTCCGAGAGTTAAAAACAGACATGGGTAGGGGTGGGGATACTGTGAAATTTACCTCCAGGAGGTTGACCAGATTCCCACAGTAAATATCAGAGAAAAATATCAGAGGAGAAAAAGGAGCCATTTAAAAACACGCCAGAGCACCTGCACTCAGGAGAAACTAGTTAAGCAGAGCCTCACCTGCTGGGATATTATCAAGCCCTAACTGGCCGGGGGGAGGGGAATATGTAACTCCAGTCAGCTCAAGCATGGAGAACAGAAAATACCCACCTCCAAACCATTCCAGCCATCCTCTCTCAGCTAAGAGGGGAGAAAAAAAAATTAAGATATTTGCGAAGTTCACAGTTGAGAAGCACAGGCTCACTGAAACACTGAGATATAATCATGGGACTATAGGATGCTTCCTTTCCCCCAAAACACCTCACCACCGTATTATTAAAGACCAATTTACCATAGTTCCTTTTATCTGGTACATCGTGTCCAGTTACCAAGAAATATTACAAGGTCTACCAAAAGGCAAAAATTTGAAGAGCTTGAGCAAGCATCAGAACCAGACATAGCAGGGATCTTGACGTTATCAGCCAGGAATTGAAAACAACTGTTATTAATATGCCAAAGGCTCTAATGGATAAAATAGACAGCATGCAAGAACAGATGAACAATGTAAGCAAAGGTGGAAATACTAAGAAAACAAAACAATTGCTAGAGATTAAAAGCAGAGTATTATAGAAATCAAGTATGCCTTTGATAGGCTTACTAATAGACTGGGCATGGCTGAGGAAAGATTCTCCAAGCTTGAGGATATCTCAATAGAAACCTCCCAAACTGAAAAGCAAAGGGAAGAAAGGCTGAAAAAGAAATAGAACAGAATGTCCAAAGATTGTGGAGCAACTACAAAAAGAGCAACATACTTGTAATGGAAATACCAAAAGCAGAGAGAAAGAAACAGAAGAAACATTTGAAATGATAATGACAGAATTTTCCCAAGTTAATATCAGATCCCAAACCACAAATTCAAGAAGCTCAGAGACCACCAAGCAAGAAAATGCCAACAGACTACACCTAGGCATATCATTTTTAAGTTACAAAAAAAATCAAAGATGAAACCCTGAAAGAAGCCAGAGGAAAAATGACTTTACCTAGAGAGGAGCAAAGATACGAATTACATCCAGCTTCTCTTCAGAAACTGTGCAAGCAAGCAGAGTGGAGTGAAATGTTTAAAAAGTTGAAATAAATTAAACCACCCCCCAACTTAGAATTCTGTACCCTAAAAAATTATCCTTCAAAAGTGAAGGAGAAATAAAGTCTTCCTCAGACAAAAACGGAGGGAATTTGCTATCAGTAGGAGGGTCTTGCAAGAAATGTTTAAAAGTTCTTCAGAGAGAATGAAAATAATATAGGTCAGAAACTTGGAACCAAATTAAGAATGGAAGAGTATCACAGAAGAATTAAGTGAAGATCAAATAAAAACTTTTATTTTTCTTATTCTTACTTAATCTAACAGATAAAAGGTTATTCAAAAATACTAAGAGCAATAATGTATTTCATTATGATGCTTGTGTAAATGATATATGCTTACATACATGTAAAATGGTAGTTGAGATATCTCTGTACCTTCCTCTTATTTTTTGCTGCGAACTTAAAACTGCTCTCTAAAAAGGAAATCCTTAAAAAAAAAGATCTATGGTGAGGATGGGCATTGGTATTGTTTAAATATTGTTACATAGATCGGGTGCACAGGTCCAAGGCCATGACTAGCTGCATGTTTGTATGTGACTAATATTATTAACCCGTAATGTTTAAGCTGTCAGTTTTGTTATAGTACGTGTTTCATAAGGGTGTGTGAATTGTAATTTTTTTTGACCGTGACCTCCACAGAGTTAAAACCAAAACTTCACAGGTGCTTCTAATGTGCTAGGGGGATTTCATTTGGAATTACCAATTCATGGTTTTCTTTGATTCACTTCACAAAATATGATTGAGGTCCTACTAGGTGCTAAGTACCGTGATAAGAGATGATAAGCAAAACAAAACAACAAAAACCAGTCCCCTTTTCTCAAGTACATTACAGACATTAATAAAATATGTGTACAATTCTTTAATAGTTATTAGAGCAAAGAACAGGGCAACCTGAGTTCATCTGGGGGTTAGCAAAGGGTCACCTGAGGTCACCTGCCTTTTGAAGTGAGATCTGAAGACTGAGTTGGAGTTAACTAGGGCAGGTGATGTACTGAACTTCCCAATTAATTGCCTCAGGTACCCTTGCCCTTGTTGGGCTAATGGCCCATGAAGTTGGAGGTGGGCCCTCCTTGATCCGACTCTGGCCTCTTCCCCACGTGAACAAGCATAACCCTGGATGACTTAAGTTGATTACCTATTCATTTCATTGGGTTAATATGAGAAAACATTAAAATCAGGAAACTGTTGACTCTAGGGATGGTCAAAGTCATGTGGGTGAGGAAGGCAGGGAAGGGAGACAAGGCAGAAGAGAAGAAAATCAAATGTAACTTTAAAAGGTGCCATATTTTGTCAAGCTGACTGACAAAGGTGGACAATACACGGTGCTGGGGAGAATGGAAATTGTATGTCTGACCCGGCAGGTTCACTGCTGGGAAGTCACCCTGGAGAATTATAGGCACGGATATGTGCAGAGTCCAGCAGAAAAAGGGAGCATGGGTGGGCTCAGGTAATGAGGACCCTAGCCCCTTCTGGAGGAGGCACTTCTTTCTGAGAGAGGAAGAGTAAGTGCTCTGTGGGGGGCTGTCTCAGTGGCTGAACCACTGTTGATCACCGCATGCAGGATTACGCAAAAGCAGACTCACATGTATACGCATTTCTATAAAACGGCCTCTCCTACCCTTTTAATTTCAGCTGAATTCAGCACACTAGTGAGTGCCTTCTGGGTCAAAGCGTGGCTGGAGACGGAGACTGCATTGTGACGAGAATGGCTGACACCTGGCTTTCTGCCCACCAGGGACATAGTCTGGAAGGAAGGCTGACGTGTGACAAATTCAAGTGCAGTAATTATAATAAAGTAAATATTATATTATAGGGATAAAATGTGTATTTAAAAGTATTATGAGAAGAAAGGAAAAGCACAAGAAATTGTAACTGGGCAAAGGGAGAGACAAGAGGCACATTCTTACCACCCCCTTTCCTCAGGCTTCTGGATTAAAAAGTATTATTATTTCTTAATGTTATATGAACCATACCTGAAAACACTTTGGCAAATATTCAAGCATAAAGAGTAAAAAAAAAAAAATCAAAGCCTCCCTTTCTCACTCCCAATGCTCCCCGTATGTAACGACCACTGCCAGTTTGGTGTGGATCCTCTAAGAAAGTCTTTATCGGCATTTATGTTCAAGTGGGCACATATGCAAATATGTAGTGTTTCGGTCTCTGTGTGTTTTACATAAATGGAAACATTTTGAATTTGTTCTCAACTTTTATTTTTCACCCCAGTATATTTTAGGGAGCTTTACCTGTCAGTCTATTTAGATACACCGAATTTGAAGACTGTATTCCATGGTATGGTACAGGCTAGTTACGACGAAACTGTTCCCACGTGATCAGACGTAAACTGGGCAACCCATTGTGGTTTTATTTCATTTGTACAACAACAGCAACAATAACAACAACAAAAACCAGTCTGGGTTTAGTACATGGAGCCCTATCTGGAACCACCGCTCTAGAGAGTCATGGCCCACTGCCAATGCCAAGACCTGAGTCAATTCACGGATCCAGAATGGAGCGGAAGCTCCGAGCCCTTGAAGAGGAACAGGGCAATGGTACTACAAGGGTGAACTGACTCTGGCTCCAAGCCTTCACCAAAGAGACTGGTAGTCTTTGACTGAGTAACTATATGCTGACAAAAAGGAAAATACCAAGAGCTTAACAGCCACTGTGGTCTATCAGTGAGGAGAGCAAGGAGAATAAATGGTGCTTTGAATTGTATCTATCTCATTGTAGGCACACTGGGACATGAGCTTTAAGGACATTCAAAGATGTTTGGGGTGAGGAAGGAAAGCCTAAATAGAGTTCTTTGCATCACTAAACATTAAAGAAATGAAGATTAAAATGAGATACCCCCTTTACCAAGCTGATTGGTAAGTCAATGCATTGACTATGGGGTGGAAGTCAGTGCTTTCCCTTTGACCCACGATCCCACTTTTAGGACTTGATGCGGACTCCATCCAGCAGGGGCCGTGTGTTGTGGTTGTTTGTGTTATGGCTGTGACAAATGACGCACAAATTCACACAGACCACAGAAGTCCTGTGGAGAAAAAGGGATGGCACGGCTGTTCTCTAAGTGAGAGAGAGGGCTGGAGAGAGGGCCTTGACCCCTGCCTTGACAGGCTGGGTACATTACATCAAGGATGGCCCTCATGTACTATGCACAGGTTCGCTTTAGACGATTACCTTTTACAGATAACAAAGGAAAGAATGTTCCTAAATACTTCCAAGAAAACGGACATTTGCAAACGCAAAGGGGAAAAGTGGTTCAATTGGTTACATTCCATACTTGGGAGGTTTAGCACAGATTGCTGTATACCTTTGCTGCCTCAATTCAAGGTGAGGGAGTTTTAGCAAGAGCAGGCCTCAAAGCAGCGTTGGTACAATGCAGGCCTGATTTCCCACGGGAGAACCAATCCGTGGGTTTGGCTTCGTGTGTGCCGAACACGCACCTACCTGCTTTCAGGCAGGGCTGGGCTACACTTGCCATTGCCAGGTGGATTGGCTCCCTAGAGGACTATCCCATAGAATTATGCTCACAGATTTGTAGAGAGAAAGCAGAGAATGAGAGAAGCTGGCAAACCTCTATTTTACTTAAACCATAGACTTAAAAAACCTATGGGATAAGGTATTTTGAACCTGGCAATTATTTCCCAAGTTTCTGAATTTATTATTGAAACTGATATACTTAGAAATTGGCAGAATCTTTTCTCTGGATCCCTAATCCATGCAGGGAGAGCTATTAGAGGTGGGAAACCCAGATCCCCCCTTCCCCCTCTTTTTTTTTTTTTACCAACCAAAGAGTAATACTGTATCCCTGGGAGAATTGTAGCAAATTAGTGTCACCATCAAGAACCTGGAAGTTGCACAAGTGATGATTTCTGTCACATCTGCAGTTTATCTGACGATCTGGCTGAGGCACAGTTTAGAGGAACTGGAAAAATGGAGTGACAGCGACTTAAATGGCACCTGCTTTTACAGATGTTGTCTCTTTCATAGCCCCAACATGTCCTGACTAATTTGGACAGTGCTTCATCCCCATGAAAGCAGCTGTTTGCTCTCACATGGCAGGGGCTGCTGAAACTTTCAGGTGCTTGCCTCCGACCTATATTAGCTCCATGGTTTTCTGCTTCAGTTTTGTACTTAGATCCCTCGATCATCTCCCCTGTGGAGGACAGTTCTGGTCCTCCACACTGATGTCATCATGCTAGGAACAGGTACTGTGGCTGACTTGGTAAGACACCTGCATGCTGAAGGTGGGACATATATCCCAAGAAAAATCAGGCAATTATCACATCCGTAAAGTTTCTGAGAGTCCAGTAGTCTGAATTATGATGAATAGCTGCTCCGGAATGAAAGATAAGTCTCTTAATTTTGTGCCCTTATAATCTTGACAGAGATGCAATAACTTATAGGCCATCTGGGGAGAAGCAAAAACTTGTTAGCTCTGAGTGAGGCCCGAGAAACAGAACACTACTCAAGCTTTACCAGGCTGCAGGGAAAGTGAGCTGCCACCTCGCCTCTTTGGCCCAGAACATCCGCTGGTGTTGGAAGTGTCTGGAAGACTGGGCTGCGTGGAGCCTGGTGCACGCCCCAGCGTGAGAAGCAGGATGGAGGCTACTATGTACATGCCCCAGTATCTCCATTACTGTAATTTCTCTGATAGTACCACATGATTTCTGCTGTGGTTAATGTATTTTTTAAATTTTTCTATTGAGTAAAGTACAGATAACATAAAATTCACCATTGTAACAATTTTAAAGTTACAGTTCAGTGCCAGTAAGCACAGTCACACTGTCATGCAGCCATCACCGCCTTCGTCTCCGAACCTTTTTCATCTCGAAAAACCAAAACTCTGTGCCCTTTAACAGCCGCTCCCTGTCCCTCTCTCCCCCGACGCCCTGGCAGCCACCATTTCACTTCCTCTCACTAGGAATTAGACGGCTCTAAATTATTCCATGATTTAAATTTTGATACTTTTACAGGGTCTTTTGCTCTGTAGAAAGTCAAGTCTTTCCTCATTGCTCTTTAAAAATTTCCCGGATATTCTTGTATATTTGATTTTCTTGTTTAGTTTATGAAACAGCTTATCAAGCTTCATTAAAAAATTCAGATGGGATTTTTGATATTACACTGAATCACTCTTGCCAAGGTGTGACATTTAAGCTTTATTAAAAATACAATTTATTAAAACAAGTAAGTCTATTATAAAAAGTCATAAGACACTAATGACTGCAAATTGAGACTTTCTTTTCTTTTTTTTCAAATAAATAATACTCAGGCTAATTTTACTCAAGTGAGAAAAATTTTGTCCACATTTAACTGTAAGTATATTCTCAGAATGTTTTCATTATGTCCATACAGAAGGATAAGACTTTTCCCTTAAAATGTTGATGAACAGGCTTGTAGGACTTTCTGTTCCCCCAATATATGGGGTTAGTAGGGGAAGGACAGGGCCTGGGAGGGTGAGGTAGACTCTAAAAACTGAGATTACAATTCAAAATTTCAAAATAGGTTTATATCAGACAACCTAATATTCCTAACTATGTTTTAGCGTAGTTAGGAATCTTGTACCATAAAATAATTTGACTCTCCCCAAATTCCATGCATCATATGTCAACCAGCCACAGGGTAAGCTTTTGTTGACCCTTACAAATGCCATAACCCGATATGGTGTGTAGTGAGTGTGCATCTTCAAGCAGACCTTTAAAATCACATCTAAGACCATGCAGCTTATAGTGTGATGTGGGATAGTGCCCCTTTCTCAGCAGAAGAAACCATTAAAACCCTACCGATTCTTAACCACTATGCTGTACACCTGAAACTAATACAAAATAACATTGAATGTAAACTGTAATAGAAAAAAAAACCCTCTACCAGTTCATGTATAGAATGGGTCCCACTCAAATCTTCTAAGCTGAGGCAAACAGCTTACTTCATACAGTACAAATATTGGAGAGGGTGACTGAGGGGCCCCAACTCCCGTAACAGAGAGTAAATGAGGATAACCTGAAAATATGAATAGAGTCCTTCCTTGGGCTGAGTGGTAGAGTTTGGTGCTGGAAAATTCCTGGACCAATAATTAGACCCAAATCCAATGCATTATAATTCTATTTTTAGAAGCATCCTGGATTCACCCACTTTGATGTTGATTCTTCCATGTGGTGCAGAAAACTGAAAGAAGGCTTCTCTGGATCACTTTCTAGTTGTATCATATTTGAAGTATATGCCACCAACTACATGCTTAACATTACATTTTTTTTACAATATACATGAGAAAAAACATTTCCCTCCAAAATTTACAGATAGAATGTATGTTTTTAGTTTCTTTCTAAGGTTGTTTTTATCTGATTCTGGCTATTTTACACAAATCATAAAGAAATAGAGTATATCCTAGATATAAATGCTCAGTGGTCTGCCATGTTACTTATCATCACTAAGGATGAAATAGCCAGGGGTCTCATGCTTCCTCAGGTGATACAAAATGTAGCACACAGCCCCACATAGGTGGTACCCTTACCTAAAGAGGAAAAAATTTGAACCCGAATCTAATCAACTACTGGGTCCAAAAGCATGTTAAACATCACAAGGCTACAATCAATCTAAAGGTACCCTTATGTCAAATAATAGCTCCACTTTTCAGATGACTGGTATCTATGACTGAACTAGTTCCAAAAATCTTAGAAATGTGCATGTACCATAGTGAACAAGAATTTATGTTACTCTAACCTTGACCAGAAGTTCTTATCGTAATTAATTTTAAATAGTGTACACTATTTGAATGGGCAGATGGTGTTTGTTATTTTATGAACTTGCATACCATTGAAGTTACATGTATTTTCTGCCTGTTGATTAGCTAGTTTTCTTTAGATTGTCTATTCATATTTTCTGCCCATTGTTCTGTTAGATTCATGGTCATTTCCTTGCTTCCACATATGAGACCTTTATTTGGTAAAGATATTTACCATTTATCCTATTTGTTACAATTTTTCCAGCTTCTAGTTTGTGTTTTGTTTTTTGTCTCATATAGATTTTAAACATTTTAATGTTGCTAAATCTCCTGCTATTTTCCCTGAGCTTCTAACATTTCTTTTCAGCTTAGAAAGTTATTTCCCCATTTGGAGAGAAATTGTGTTTAAGGAGTACAACCTGATAGATATGCAAGTATACATTTTTCTACTTACAACTTGATATTTATGTATGTAATTCTTTGATCTACCTAGATATTTTTTGGTGTAAGCTATGAAAATAGAATCTAGCTTATTTTCCCAAAATAACAACTCTGTGGAGTGAACACTATACTGATGATTCCTATTTTCATGTAATTATTAGGAAGTGAAGTTTTATCGTCACTGGGACCCCACGTTGCTTCTTCATTGCTGACCTAGGGTGACCAACTCTGCCAAAACCTAAATTGCTTTGGTCTTGATATATTTTGTTCAATTTTGTTGTTTTTTCAGGTAAAAAATGAAGGCGAGTTCTTTCATCCTTCCCTTATGTTACTGAATAACAAGCAAGGGATCGACTCTTTTGCATTTTATATTAGTGAATATATTGCCTATTTCATATTTTATAAGCTAATATCACTTAATTTTCATTAATAGCAATACATTTTTATTTGTTTGTATGCATTGTTCTAAAAATAGGAAAGCCAATTTCTTCAATTACTATAAGTGACATCTTGGCTGATTCTGGTTTAAAAATGGACTCCTAAAGGGAAGTTCAAAGATGTTTTTAAAAAAATCAACTCACAAACAGAAAAAATAAATAACAACTAACATGTCTGTTGAACTAATGGGTTATGAAGAAATAAAGAGAAGGCGAGTTTTGTTGTGGGAGGAGGGGGACAGAGAGCTGCCTGCACAAGGACAAGGCCAGAGTGGGCTGGCCAGGCATGCCAGAGAAGCCATGAACTCCAGTGAGAACCGAGCTAGGCTGGATTCTTGTATCTGCTGGAATACGTTTCTTAATATATTCAAAACCCAGAGGTGAAGACATTGTCTGACTCTAGGTACACCACTGCATTTAAATCCATTAAATGATGCTAAAGAAGGGACACATGCCAAGCTCAAGTGAGCCTCCCAGTCATACCTGCATGTCACAATTGAGCAGGCAGCCAGGAGGCCGAAGGGTGAACATAGCAGTGTTGTTGTCAGCTAAGTTGTTAATATATTATTAAAATGTTTCACTTTTCACACATCTACATTTTGAGTTCATTCTTCTACAAATTAGTAAACAAACAAGCCAAATTTTTCAAGCTAAGTTGTACAACTTTTTCAAAGACCAGAAAATGTTCAGAAACTGTTCATTGAGGGCCCACTGCTAGCTAGACCAGAATGTGTTAAATTAAAGCTAAAGTTCAACATGCGCCCGAGTTTACCAGGTTTTAGTAGGAAATATAAAATGTTTCTGTAGACATTATGTTCCCTCCCCATGGGAGAAAGAAAACCTGTCAGTGCCTGTCCTTGAAAGGAGACATAATAACATGTGCTTCCTGAAATCGGTATGATTCGTCACTGAAGGGTAGAGCTAGCCTGGGAAGAACAAATTCAGTTGGCCAAAAAGTCCATTTAGTTTTTTCCATAAAATAAAAGACACAGTTTTCATTTTCAACAATAGCTTTATTGATTTGGATATTTTGAATATGTCGGCTATCTCCCACATGGTAGAACGTTAATTGTTCTCAATTGATGTCTCGATTTGATCGCTATCAACTTCAACTTGTCTACCCAACCTTGGAACATCCTCCAGTGAGAAATCTCCTACATGAAAACTTTGCAAACCACTTTTGACACATTTGATCAGTCACAGCACCTACTCCATATACTGCACAAAATCTTTTTGTGCATTTCAGTTGTGTTTTTACCTTTCTTGAAATAATAAAGTATATTGTGCCAAAAATGTGGCTTATTTTCTTCCATCTTCAATATTAAAATGGCTACACAAAAATTCACCAATTTTGGTAAGTTTTTTAAATGCACTCTGATATGACAGCTGCCACAATATAATCTAACAAAATTGTTTCGAATGAAATTCAAGACAACTAGGTGCTACTAAAGAGAGTGTATAGAAAAAAATGAATGAATTTTTTGGCTAATCCCCCAAAAGTTCCATAACCCAGAAAGTTATGGAACAGCTGATGCCTTCACTGGACATGTAAAACATCCTGGATGTTTTTGTCATTAGCGGTATAATGGACCACTTTGTGACAATGCCTAGGGTCTACCTAAATATTGGGCCAGGATGAAATTGGCCATGCAGATGTGTACCATCAATACAAAACCTTCAACTGCCTGTTATGAATCTCTCTCCAACCACTGCTATTAACTTTGGGATTATTTCCTGTGTAGGTCTCGCCTTACCTATGAGCCTGCAGGGATAGGGGACTAACCCCCAAAAGTTCCTGATTCTGGCCTAGCTCCCATCAGGCTCTGTTATGTACTCACTGAAGAGCATTCCAGAGGGGCCCATGGTTCACAGATGAGCTATCTGGAAGGTCTCACAGACCTTAATTTACACTCGGAAAAAAAGAAATAGATGACAACCATGGCTTCTGTTGTGCAAAATAAATTTTGCACCTGAAAGACATTTGGCTTTTAAAAAAAAGTAAACTCTTTTGGGGCTGAACTTCTAGACCCAGATTTCTAAGACTTAGAATTACAGTTGAAAAATGAGCAAGAGCAGATGCCGAACGATGATTGTGTGGTTGTGGGAAGGACCGACAGCAGACACAGGAGAAGAGAGTTGAAGTTTCTGCTGAGCTAGTTTCTAATTGTATGATCTTGGGCAAGTCAAACAAACAAAAGATAAGAACAAAATAGAAAAAAAGATTAATGTTAAAGCAGGTACATGTAAATACTAACATTTAACACATACTTATCTGCTAGGCCACAAAAACAGTTTCTGTAATAATCAGTGATAATAATTATTTTGATTTCTTCCTTATTTTATAACAACTATTTTAAAGAACCAATCAATTTTAAAGATATTTCGAGTATGAACTAAAATTTGCACTCACTGACAAAAATTATATCTCAAAATACATTTTGAGACATATATCAAAACTGACATGCTATTTCACTGTTTTTAATTTTAAATACAAGGAAAAACTCCCAAAGAATGCTGGAATTGAAGTAACTTAGGCTCTGCTTCTTCATCTTTACAATTGTGTGCGGTCAGCGCCGACGTCAAATCTACTGCCTAAAGGCAGGGATATGTCACTGACTACGCCAGAGAGAGCTCGGACAATCCTGAACAGTTTGAACTTGATCTCAAAAAAACCACAAAAACATGCATACTTAACCTGGCAGGGGAGATACCATGATCTCGAAGGTAGTTTTCCCAGGACAGGGCTTATCCATTGCACTCCAGATGTGCTGGCCCCTGCGATTTCCCCAAATGTGGGAAACTCAGTTGCATGATTTGTGGTATTGGGGGACTGCATTTACATTTGCTCGCGTTTTAAAAAGAAAACAAGAAAAAAGAAGGAAAAAAGTGCATAGCTGAGTGTAAAAAGAGAAAAGCTTGTTGTATACCTGTGAAACTGGGAGTTCTCCGAGTCTTACCAAAGTACAAGTGATAAACAGATGCGCTAACTCGAAGTTTACCTTACCTCTACTGTCTTGAACAGTCATCTTTGTCATTGTTTAGAATGTTAGACTAACAACATACTTTTTTAAGGAGCAGTATTTTATCATTGATGTTTATTAGAATTGTCAACAAGTAGTGGTAATCAAAAGTGGATCACCTTTCAGTCAGTTTTATTGTTGTATTAAAATTCTCTTCAGAGTCCCACCATTGTCTACACCAGGGCAGGCTTACCTTGCGATTGGTAACCCACCCTCCCTAGTGTCTGGCATTTCTCCTCTCTAATGATGAGATGACCACTGACTACCCCAACCCCACTCCCTCAGAGCCTATCATGGCTCAGGTCTGGCATTCACAGAGGGCCTTACATTTAGAATTTAGACACGTGACGTATATGAAGCTATTCTTGTAGTAATAGAGGTAGACCAACAACAATGAAGAAGAAATGACTTTTTATATGATGTTCTAGTCCCAAAACATGGCTAAATGGATACCATGGTAACCAAGAATAATTTGGAGATTGCCAAGGGCCTGTTTTAAAGTGTTTTCAAGCATGACCTTGGCATTTAGAGATAAATAAAAAGGTGGGAATATTTAAAATCATGTTTTTTATTTAAAAATGAATAAAGGTAGAAAGGTGTCTACCTTACAATTTTTCTTAAAGGTTTTATTTATTTATTTATTTATTTATTTATTTATTTATTTATTTATTTATTTAGCGAGGGGAAGGGAGGGAGAAAGAGAGAGAGAAACATCAGTATGTGGTTGCCTCTCACACACCCGCTACTGGGGACCTGGCTGGCAGCCTAGGCATATGCCTTGACTGCAAACTGAACCAGCAACCCTTTGGTTCACAGGCCAGCATTGAATCCACTGAGCCACAGCAGCCAGGGTGACAATTTTTTACAATATATTTTATCATTATGCTATTACAGTTGTCCCAATTTTTCTCCCTTTGCCACCCTCCACCATTCCCCTCCACTTAGTTCATATCCATGGGTCATGCATATAAGTTCTTTGGCTTCTCCATTTTCTATACTATTCTTAACATCCCCTTATTTTTTAAAGATTATTTGTTTATTTATTTTTAGACAGAGGGGAAGGAGGGAGAAAGAGAGAGAGAGAAACATCAATGTGTGGTTGCTTCTCATCTGCCTCCTACTGGGGACTTGGCCCGTAAGCCAGGCATGTGCCCTGACTGGGAAGCAAACCAGTAACCTTCTGGTTTGCAGGCCAGCACTCAATCCACTGAACAACACCAGCCAGGGACCCCTGTCTATCTTTTACCTACCAATTTTAACTACCAAAAGGTAACCCCTATATCTTTCCTCCCTTTTTCCCCCTTCCCCTTCCCAGCTGATAACCCTCCAAGTGATCTCCATATCTATGATTCTGTTCCTATTCTAGTTGTTTGCTTAGTTTGGTATTATTTTTGTTTTTTTAGACTCAGATGTTGATAGTTGTGAATTTGTTGTCATTTTAATGTTCATAGATTTGATCTTCTTCTTTTTCTTAAATAAGTCCCTTTAACATTTCATGTAATAATGGCTTGGTGATGATGTATTCCTTTAGTTTTATCTGGTCTGAGAAGCACTTTATCTGCCCAGCAGTTCTGAATGATAGCTTTGTCAGATACAGTAATCTAGGTTGTAGGTACTTGCTTTTCATCACTTTGAATACTTCTTGTCAGTCCCTTCTAGCCTGCAATGTTTCTTTTGAGAAATTAGCTGAGAGTCTTCTTGGAACTCCATGGTAGGTAACTCTCTGCCTTTCTCTTGCTGCTTTTAAGATTCTCTCTTTATCTTTAACCTTTGGCATTTTTATTATGATGTGTCTTGGTGTGGTCTTCTTTGGGTCCAGATTGTTTGGGACTCTCTGTGCTTCCTGCACTTGTATGTGTACTTCCTTCAGCAAATTTGGGGAGGTTTCTTTCATTACTTTTTCAAATAAGTTTTCAGTTGCTTGCTGTTCCACTTCTTCTGGCATCCCTATGATTTGAATGTTGGCACTTTTGGAGATGTCCCAGAGTCTTCTTATACTATCCCCACTTTTTTGAATCCTTGTTTCTTCATTCTGTTCTGGTTGAATGTTTATTTTTTCCTTATGTTCCAAATCATTGACTTGAATCCTGGCTTCCTTCCCTTCCCTGTTGGTTCCCTGTGGATTTTTCTTTATTTCACTTAGTGTAGCCTTCACTTCTTCTTTTATGCTTTTGCTGTACTCAGTGATTTCTCCGAGCATCTTTATCACCATTTTTTTGAATTCTGCACCTAATTGGTTGGATATCTCCATTTCCTTTAGTTCTTTCTCTGGGGTTTTGTTCTGTTCCTTCATCTGGGCCATATTCCTTGTCTCCTTAATTTGGCAGCCTCCCTGTGTTTGTTTCTGTGTATTAGGTAGAGCTGCTTTGACCTCCTGTCTTAGCACACCTGTTAAGTTGTATGGGGTGGAGCCTTAGGTATTTGCCAGGGTGGGGCAACCTACTTCATCGCTGTGTAGCACTTTGTGGGGGAAGGGATTGGAGAGGGGACAATGCCACTGCCTGGCTTCTGGACGTTTTGTTCAGCACTTGCCCCATTTCCAGTTACTTTACCCACTCCCCCCATATGTGACTGGCACCCTTCTAGCTGTTGCCCTGGTGTTGAATCCCAGAGAGGGTGGGTTTGTGCAGGTTTTAAGACCATGCAGGCCCTTTAAACAGACTCTCCTCAGTAATTGCCAATTTCTTCTGTCACCCCAACCCCCACTGGTTTTTCCAGCCAGAAGTTATGAGGCTTTCTCTTCCTGGCGCTGAAGCCTGGGCTGCACAGTCTTGTCTGGGGCTGGGATGTCTCACTCCCAAGGTATCCCTCCTGATTTTTATCCACCAAATGTGAATGTGAGACTACCTGTTCCGCCATCTGCCTGTGCCACACCAAGTCCTCTCTGCCTTGGGTCCCTGTCTCTACCCCTCCTACCCGTCTGGATGAATGTGGCTTCTTTAAGTCCTTAGTTGTTGGACTTCCATACTGTTCAATTCTCTGGCACTTCTGGGTATTTTTTGTTTTGAGGTTAGTTGTGATTCTTCCTGTGGTTGCACAAGGAGGTGAAGTATGTCTACCTATGCCTCCATTTTAATGAGAAATCCACCTTATAATTTTTAACTTGTGCCATTACTGAGCTGCTGTAAATTAATATTGTGGAAAACTCTGAAATTACCTTGTGACTAGCCCAAGTATAATGAACTGTACATTTGGGGTGTTTTTAAATGGGTTATTTTGTTATGTGTAAATGTTAAAAATTGCCATAATTTTTATAATTATTTTGTCATTTCTATAAAATGACAAAGTAATAGATGTAGCAGAGCCTGTCTGCACTGCTAGGGTGACCAGTCCTCTGGGTTTTCCAGGGTGCAGGACTTCAGTGCTAAAACTGAGACAGTCCTGTCCAGGCAGACCAGGATAGTTGGCCACCCTACCTACGCCCTTCAGAGTACAGCACACTCTGACCTTGTTGGAGGTCTGATTTCTCACAAGCTGAGCCTGGAAGTCTTTTCTGGAGAGAAACAGAAGCCAGCCGTTCCCCTTCATGCTGAAACAGGCACTCATGCTAGGAGCATTCTGCTAGAAACTTGGATGCCTCCATACACCACTGCCCACTGCGCCCCAAACTGACCTCTCTCTACCACAAATAGAGCGTTTATTTTATGAGAACAACAACAAATGCAATTATGTATATGTCACAGTGGTGTGTTTTACAAACTAAAACCAAAATGAATGTAGAAATTTTCTAAGTTTTTAAGTTTCTGGCAGAGATTTAGCTTTCTCAAAATCACCTGGAGGCTGCTGTCAGAGCTAAGTGATGTGAATTCATAAAGCCCTAGGCTTGGCATTTCAGGGCTGAAGTTTGAAGTATCCAAGACAGTTGAGGGATACAGACTTTTGAATATGTAATGAAATAAAAGGTTTGGAGAGTATCTGGTCCAGCTAAAGCTCTACTCCCTGTGAGTTAAATAACTGAAAAATCAATACACAATGTTACTGACACTCGAGCTATTGTATTGTGGAAATTTTGTGCTGAAACAGATAGTAGTAAAAGAGAATGATGGTGTTTTTCATGCATCACATGTTGCCCTCCAACCAATGGCATGATCTGGGGAGTCCATAAATAATGATTTATGGCAGCACCTACAACTTGAAATAAAGTCATTTGTGACCAAGCTTGATGAACATCTTTGCCTGTTGTTATTTAAAAACAATAAAAGACTTCTAGACCTGAAAGATAATCATCAACATGTGAAAAGAATAAATAGGTTACAGAGACTTCATTAACTGACTACTTAAATCCTGGCCCTTTGCAGTACTAGTAAGGTTTAAACTGCAGTGTCAGTGAAATCAAAGGCCACTGTAACTCATGAATGATTGAAAATGGATCAGCTATATGAAAAAGGAGAGCCGAAGAAGAAAGTCCCACCACAAGGACGTGGTCTGAACACTTACCTCTGTGTTTGTGGGAAGGGAAATCAGTACAGTAGTGCCCTGATATCCACAGGCCTACATCCCAAGACCTCCATGGGTGCCTGAAACCTCAGATAGTACCAAACCTTACATATGCAGTTTTCTCCTATACATGCATACCTATGATAAAGTTATAAATTAGGAAGAGTAAGAGATTAGCAATGACTAATGAGAGAAAACAATTATAACAATATACTGTAATAAAAGTTATGTGAATGTGGTCTCTCAAAATATTGTACTGTATTCACTCTTCATTTTCTTGTAACGACGTGAGATGACACAATGCCTACGTGAGGAGATGAAGTGAGGTGAATGATGACACAGGCATTGCGACAGTGCTGGGCTATTGTAAGGGTTCCTTGAACACAAGCACTTCGATACCATGACAGTTGATCTGATAACTGAGTCAGCTACTAAGTGACTAATGGGTGGGTAGTGTACACAGCCTGGAAACGCTGGGCAAAAGGATGACTCACATCCCAGGCACAACACAGCGGGGCAGCAAGAGATTTCATCCTGCGACTCACAAGAGTGTACAATTTAAAACTTATGAACTGTTTATTCCTGGAATTTTCCATTTAATTTTTTCAGACTTTGGTTAATCATGGGTAACCAAAACTGTAGAAAGCAAAACCACGGATAACAGGTGACTACTGTGCAAAGATTTTAGAGGGACATTTGGCCCTGTATACAAAACTTGGAACACAATGTCCTTTGGTTTGATTCAATAAGACCATTTATAAGAATTTGGTGTGCTGAAATATTGGCATGTTTGCAAAAATATATGAATAAGGAAAACTCATTACTAAATATTTATAATATTTGTCAAAGTGAAAAGTTGATGCCCTAGATGTCTAACAATAGAGTTAAAAACCTTATCGTAGATCCATCCTGAAGAATACTATGCAGCCATCAGAAAGAAGGAGGTTGATTTACGTGCCTTGACTTGGAAGTAAGTCTGGGATCTATTGGAGAGAAAACAGCAAACTGCAGAGCAGCATGCATAGTATAATTTTATTTTGTAAAATAAATGTAAAAAAAGCAATCTGAATACACATTCACTGTGTGCTCATAAATAATTCAGGAAATACTATATTCACAGCAAACTGTTTAGAATGGTGAATGCTTGGGAGCGGGAGTGCTTCATTTGAATTTTTTAGGATGTACTTATATTACTTTTTGTTTTTTAAAGCAGAATTTCTTTTGTGATTCTTTTAAGAACAAGGGAGCACGTTGTCAGTTAGGTTCTAACTCTGAAAATCATTGTACTTCTCCTTGGCACTGACCACAACTGCGACAAAAGGCAGTGGTGACTGACTGTATGTAAGAAGATACCATGGATCCTGTAGGTGAAATCAGGTCCTCCCATTCCACCTCAAGTACAGAATGAAAGGTTAAAAAAAAAAAGAACTGATTGATTCCACTGTATTTTTGGCAAAGGTTTCAATTAGGTAACACATTAAAGTCATTTATTAAATAAAGGTAATATATTACTTGAAGAATTAAAATTATAGATTTGTACCTATTGCTCTAGTTTATATTTGGAATATAAAGAATTCTTTTTCTTCTTCCCTAAGTTATTTCTCACTTCCTGGGTATCCCATGCCTATATCTATTTCCCTTTAGACACCATTCAACTAAAGTAAATTTTAAGATATTTTAAAACAGGAAGCAGAAGCTGTCTGTGAGTGGTTCTAAAAGAAGTGATATTTCTAGAAGTTTCCAAATGGGTTGGGTGAATAGATTGGGTCAGGACATACTTGTGGGATCCAAGCAACCCAATAATTATTAACAGACTGAAGAGCAACTATCCGGAGATCAAGGGTAATTCACCAAGATGGCACTTTTCCCACCCATTAACAATATCTGTCAATCTACAGTACTCTGTGAAAGCAACCAAAGAGCTAACAGAAAGTATTAAAAATGCAGAGAATTAAGGAGCATTGCTTTAAACAATAGCAGTTTAATCTTGGAAAACATCATTTGAATTCTTAGAAAGGGATTAAAATATAATTGAGGCATAATATACAAAAACAAAAATACACATTTAATAAATGTACAGCTTGTTAAATTTTCATAAACCCAACATTCCCATGTAATCAGTATCCAAATTAAGAAAAACTACATTGGTATTCCAGAAACACCTTGTTTTTGTTTTAATGTCAGGTAACATATATGTGTGGGTCTGATTCTGGCCTTTCTTGGGAGGTATCGATATCATCACAATATTGAGTTCTACAATCCATGAACATGGTCTATCTCTTACAAAGGGAAACTTTATGATTCAACAACTTCCCTGAGAACTGCAGGAAAATCAGGAAGAGAGTGATCAAGTTCATCAATCTCTCTGGGGCTTCTGAGGGTCCCTGCAGGGGCATGTCCTACGTCACCATATCCTCCAGGAAGGATGTGGACATGCTCCTTGGCTTGGTGGGGTGAGTGAGGTTGCCACAGGGAGCCTCCAGTTTTCAGGCCACCACTCCTACTTCATCATCCCGATCATTGCAGGTGTTCGGTGTCCCCTCCCTGCACAGGACATCCTCCATCATCTCAGGCCACTCTTCTCCAGATCCTCCACTAAGAATTTTTAGGGTGACCCAGAGCAAAGCATTTGTGGTGGCCTTTTATCTTAGGTGCAGAACTCTTAGCCCAGCCCCCTTCCCTGGTAAGCACTTTGGAGAGGTAGTGCTGACTGTTCCTTGTGACTTGACCTCCCCCCTGGGACTTTCTTTGACATTTGTTCTTTATGCTTGTGTGTCTAAGAGCAAACAGGACCACCTTTACCTAGAATCCCTCCTCCCAAATTTTATGATATATTTTTTTCAACAAAAAGAAAAATAGATCAAGTTGAATAGTTCCTATCCACATACCAATCAACTAGACTTAACAACTGTTAACATTTGCCATATTTGCCATGCTGAGCTCATTGTCAAGATGTTGTAAAGTGAATACAGACATTGCGATATTTCACCCTAAGTATTTCAGCAGGCATCACTAAAAATTAAGGACATTTCCTTATATGATGACAATAACATTATCATCTGTAATGATACTAACAATAATTTTATAATTATATAATCTAATATCTACAAGTTACTCAAGATTTTCCAACTGTCCCCAAAATGTCTTTATAGTTGGCTTGTTCATTTGTGTTGTATTGTATATCCCTTCAATCTTTAACTATGTTGCCATTCTATTGCCGAAGCCCACCTTCTGGGTTTGTCTGCTTGCTTCCTCACAGAACAGTGAAGTTATTTTTCCATCCCTTCTACTTCCGTTTAACTAGAAGTTAAATATTTTTTGGCAAAAGATACTTCATAGGTGGTGCTGAATACTTCATATCTCATCATATTGGAAGGCACATGAATCTAGTTCTCCCAATATTTGCAAAGCTAAGATTGGTCCTTTGGTTAAGATAATGCTAGCCCAACCTTGGAATTGTAAAGTTATGCTTCCCTCTCACGTTTACCAAGTAACCTGTGAGGTGAAATTTTGCAAACATGTAAAACACAAATTTTCCACTAATCTTTCACCAAATGGTTTTAGCATCTTTTATTGATCTTTGCCTGAATCAACTATTTCATTAAGGTGTTGTAAATTGGTTTTCTAATTTTATTATTCCTCTACCTTTATTATCTGTCATTCCTCTATAAATAAGACTTTTCCTCATCAACAAGTTTTACTTGGCTGTCCTGATAATAGCTCCTAATGAAAATGTGGGGTAAATGCTTAGTTATTTTCCCTTAATAACCTATTTTCAAAGAAAAAGAAATTACCAATTTTCACAGTTAATGTTATACCCACCACCCCTGGTAACAAATGAGTTTGTTGTTTTATTATTATTTGAATAGAATTATGGATTTATAATATATCATTATTAATTCTAACTATTTTAGCCAATTCCATTCAATATTTTTGATGCTCATGTTGTTATACATTTGGCCAGTATAACCCCTCCAAGCTGGTTTACTCCATTTGACAAGCTTTTACAAGCATTTGAGAGTTTCCTTACTTTCTGACATAACAAGATGACCCAGGCTCACCAGATGATCAATTTAATAGCTGAATGACCTTGAACAAGTTTCAAACTCTCCAAACTTCAGCTTCCTCATTTATAAGACGAAAATGATGGTACCTACCTTATAGGGTTAATATAAAGAATAAATGAGATGTGTTAGTTAGCATAGTAACTGACATTCAGTTGGCAGGCACTAAATCATAGTTATTATTATTATTGGTCCAAACTCTACCTGTAACAACTTTGGTAAACTTGGATAAGACATGTGGCACTTCTGGGCCTCAGCTTTTCTATCTGTACAATGGGAATTTTGGCTATAAACTTTAGGTACTTTCCATTTCCAACATTCAGTGATCCTCTATAACCAGTGGTTCTCTACAGGCTTGACAAGAAACAAAAGAAAACAAAACAACAAGAGCAAACCCAAGAACAGTATTCACGAAAAGCCCATAACTGCATCATATTCAATGGTGAAATGACGAAAGCTTTCCTTTTAAGATCTGAATCAAGACAAGAGTGCCCTGTTTTATCACTGCTGTTTAACATCGTACTGAAAGTTCTAGCCGGAGCAATTAGAAGTCGAAGGGGCACTGAAGGAATGTCCTAGGAGGGAGCCAGGAGGCTGGGAGAGGCCTCTCTCTCTCTCAACCCACCACCCCATTCAGTTCCTGGCATTCAAGGAAATCTGTCAAAACACTAACCGAGCACAAGCTGAAGGAACACAGACTTCAGCAAACGGCTGAAGCCTATACCGGTAGCAAGCAACAAAAACAATCACTAAAGGAGGTACAATCTGATTTACCACATTATAATATTCAAAATACTCAGTTTAAAAACAAAAGTATGAAAAGAAACAAGAAAGTCATTTACAGAAGATAAAAAAATCAATCAGAAACTGTCCCTGAAGAAGCCATTGAACTTACTAGAAACATACTTTAACTCAGTTGTCTTTAATATTCTCAAAGAGCTGAAGGAAACTACAACCAAATAGCTAAAGAAAAACTGGAAAACAGATATGCAGAAGTAAAATGTAATGTAGAGATAGCGCCCCTGCCAGATTGTTGGAGCAATGTCCCATACACAAAAGGTTGCGGGTTCAATTCCTGGGGAGGGCATATATCTGGGTCTCGGGTTTCATTCCGGTCGGGACGCACAAGGAAGGTAGATGATCGATGTTTCTCTCTCTCTTTCTCAAAGCAATTAAAAAATCCTTGGGTGAGAATTAAAATATAAAAATTCTCAATAAAATACAAATTTAAAAGTGTGTTAAAAATAACTTACACCAGGACCAAGTGGGATTGGGTTTTTTCACTGAGTGTAACTCCTTGGAGATTCACCCAAGTTGTTGCATGTGTCCATGGATTATTCCTTTTGATTGCTAAGTGGTGTTCCATGGTGTGGATGTACTACAGCCTGCTTAACCCTTTACCCATTGAATGACAATTGTGTTTTTTCCAATTTTTGTATTATTATGAATAAAGTTGTTATGAACATTTATGTCCATATTTTGTATAAATATGTTTTCAGTTCTCTTGGACAAGTGCCCAAGATTGCAATTCTCAAGTCATACAATTGTTTGTTTCCTGCTTAGTTTTATAAGGAAATGACAAACTGTCTTCCAGAGTGATTACACCATTTTACTTCCCACTGGCTAGTTATGAGTGATTCCATTTCTCCGCAGCCTCCGCAGCATTGACACAGCATTTGGCGTCACTACTTTTACCTTAGCAGCTCAGATACGTGTGGAGTGGTATCTCGTGGTGATTTTAAGTTGCAATTCCCTAATGGCTGATGATTTTGAACATCTTTTTCATGTGCATTATTTGCCATCTGTCTCTCCTCTTGGGTGAAGTGTCTGTTTGTGTCTTTTGCTCACTTTTAAATTGATTTTTGTCTTTCACTATTGAGTTTTGAGGACTCTGTATATATTGTAGATGCTAGTCCTTTGTCAGATTTGTGGTTTGCAGGTATTTTCCGTAAGACTGCAGCTTGTCTTTTCATTCTGTTAACAGGGCCTTTCTTAGAGCAAATGTTACTAATTTTGATGAAGTTCAATTAATACATTGTTTTCTTGTATAGGTCATGCTTTTGGTATCAAGTCTAAGAACTTTTTGCTCAGTCCCAGGTCCTGAAGATTTTCTCCTCATTTTTTCTTAAAGTTTTATAGACTTATGTCTGTGATCCATCTGGAGTTAATTTTTTTTAAATAAAGTGTGAGGTTTGGGTGTTTTTTTTTTAACCTATGATGTCCAATTGCTCTAGCACTATTTCTTTAAAAGGTTATCCTGTTTCCATTGAATTGCTTTTGTATTTTGTAAAAAAATCAGCTGGGCACATATGTCTGGATCTATTTCTTGATTTTCAATTCCATTCCATTGAGCTATGTGTCTATCTCTCAGCCAATACTACACAGTTTTGGTTAGTGGTTATTTATTTTGAAAGCTCTGCACGAATTCTAACACACTGTAAGAAGTGAGAACCGCGGCTGGAGCTAGAAAAAGGGTTTGAAGAGACTGACAAGTCCAGTTATTTCTTAGAACCCAGGGAGGTTTGGTGAAAAGCGTGTTGTACTTAGAATCCAAAGACCTGGGTTTTGCGGCCTTACCGAATCAGGATGTGGCTGGATGACCTGGCCAAACCTTTTAGCCTGAGCCCGAGTTTCCTCATCTATGAAAGGTGGGTGCTAATATCGGTTTAGCCTACGCTTCCAGGATAAAAGGAAACATAGAACCTGTGAGATTTGGAGCTAGACTAAAGCCAGTATTCAAGTATAGAGGTTTATTATTTGAGGGAGAAGGAAAATGAAATCCTGAGACATTAAGGTCCTTCTTACTTGAGGTCACCTTCTATTTGATTTGGTGGCATCACCAGAAAATGTCACGTTATTTGACAAGACTTACAGAGCCCACATTCTTTCAGGCACTGTGAAAAGTCCCTGGGACACAGACACAAAAAGACACGGTCCCTGACCTTAAGGATCTTCCTTCATAGTAGGGACATATTCCATTCTTCAAAGGTTAAGTGAATTCAAATTAAATTTACATTGAGAAAGCCTTTAGAATTCCAGGACCTTCCTAGGTGGATGGATGCATGGAGCAATAAATCATTGTTCTGACATCTCTGTGAGTCACCAACGGCATTCTCAGACTTTCATGAGACTGCGCACTGACTTTGGTAGAGCCAAAAGGAAAGAGGGAGGGTTTTCCTGGACGGAACTAAAAACACTCCGAGGTTCATATGCTTGCCACCACTTTCCAGCTATTCCCATCCCCATTCCAGGATTTCTTTGCCATCCATTTACTAAAACAAACCAAAAACACCCATGGGATGTCCAGAGCTCCACTCACAGAGCAAACAAACAGCCATCAGAGAAGAAAGCCAGGCCCAAAGCCCTCGCAGCAGCCGGGGTAACTGCTGTTATGGCTCAGAAATAAGGGAGCAGAATGAGCAGCACCCTACAACTATTCCCGTGTCCTTGGGTTTCAGGCCTCTCAGGCTATCAGGGCCTTCATCAGTCTTAGTGCCTCTGTGCTGTCCCTAAGTCCTACAAGCAGGTTTCACCATGACCCAGGATGGGACCCCAGTGACGGAAATCAGGTCCTTTCAATCGGAACATTGGGCAGAAGGAATTGTGGGTGTTTGTGCTTCTCCGCTCTGCTCTCCTTCCTGTGTGCAGCACCTAGACAAATTATAAAATCATTTTCTGTCCTTTAAGCAAATTGTATTCCCACAGTTCCAAAATGCACACTTTATAAATAAAATATAAACCCCAACCAAACCAAACCAAACCAAAAAACACCCTATGGGGGAAAGAAAGCATGCCATGGAGCCTGTATAGTGAATAAAAATGCATTTTGCCTGCCTGAAGTGGGGCAGAACCTATGAAAGAGGGCACTTCCAAGGGCTAGCCTGCCTTTTCTGTGTGCTCCCCAGTCTCATTTTTCAAACTGACTTCAGCCTAGGTCTGTCCGCAGTGGGCGGCATGCACATGGAGTAATTAGTCAGAGAAGGACTAGATGTGCAACATGCCTCTCGACAGCCAGCAATGAAGAAAATATCACTTGGAGAACAAAGGCTGTTGTTACTGAATCATTTTAAATATTATTACATGCTATTGGTGCATTTAGGATGCAAGACATGAGAGTAAAACAAAACATCCAATAGCAAAACACGCTCCAGCACAGCAAAATCAGAAACCAGTTCTTAGACTCACACAGCTGGAGTGACGCTCCCCAGTGATTGCCAGGTACCATTTTAGTCCTCGGTGAGGCTCTGCTGCCCCCACGTGGCTGAAGCCTTTCTCTGACAAAGCTGCAGGTGCTCTGGTGCTGTTAAGTGTTATGGTGATTTTTAGAATGATGGAGTGGACAGATGGATAGGGAAACAGGTGAATTCATTTACTTGTTTATTCAGTGAATATAGAATTTAAATGATTTTTTTCCAGGCACTGTCACAAATACTGTTAGGAAGTGACTTTTGAGATCTGACATCTGAAAACTGCCATGGTCAGAGCTACTCTGTGCATTAGTCCCAAGAAAATAGTGGGAGCAGTGGCAAGGATGTGAGAAGATAAAGACAAGAATTCTCAAACATACGTACTCCTCCAGGGGCACAAATACTTCTCATAGCCTATTCATTCAAACCTACTGGGAGAAGAAATATGAAGCAAGTAAATGTGAGTTTTCAATATACACTAAAGGGAAAGTTTGAAGTGGGGACAGAGAAAGTGGGCAGAACTTTGCCTCGCTGAAAGAAATGAAACAGACTAAAGAAACAAGATGCCATATTTAACATGGCTTATCCTCAAAGATGATGACACCCAATATTAGTCAGTCACTATACTACTGATGGGCACGGAAACTGGTGCAATTCATTTGACACAGCAATTCCACAATCAGGAATTTCCTGTCCATGATTACTTGCAAGGGGGGGTATGGAGGGAAGAAGAGACGAAGTGACCGCACGTGCCACTCACTTCACCGGGGCTTAAATTACAGTCACAGACACTTAGAGCAGAGGAGTTCCTTCTTAAGACTGCAGATTGTGCTAGAAGTCGCCTCTACAGCTGTCTTACTATTCTCAGATCCTTTTAGGATTCTGCACGCCTATGTAAAACTCCCAACCTTTTAATTTCAATTGAACTCAAACGTGCATTTAGTGAGCATCTGATGAATGCCAGGCTTTGGCTGGGTTGGGGAGAGTACAAAGCAGAGATAACTTAGATCTGGTTCCTGGACCTCAAAGGCCTTGCTCTAGGAAAGATTGACTTGTAAAAACATAAAATTCAGTTATTCAATGAAATAATGGCTATAACATAGCATTATGAAAATATGGGACAGGAGAGATACAATCTAAGTGGAAGGATTAGGAAAGGGTGGATTCCTTGCAGGTGTGGTATTTGGGCCTTGAAATCCACAGGATTTTGATAGGCCTGGAGGTCAGGAGTCGGGGAAGAACTCTTCTCCTTTAGGTTGCAAGATTATGAGATGCTAATGATTGAGCAAGGCTTCACTGAGCACCAGCAAAGTATTGTGTGAAAGACAGAAGCATAAGATCCACTGCAAAAGGAGGCAAAATACCTCTCTGAGAAAAAGTTATACTAAATGACGCTGTGCAATTAGGTATCACACAATCTACAGAGTTCAGAAGTAAAGCAGAGATGCAACCTAAACTTTTTTTTTTTGGTGGTGAATGAGCCACTTGAAAAAAGGTGCAGTAGTAGAAAGCGTGAGACATAAGATACATATTATTTCCATTACTGCCCCCCCTTTCCAAGTTACTAGATTTGGTAAAAAGTTAATTGTTTTACTTTTAATTCAATGAACAATACATAATATACAATATAATATTGTTTGGAAAAGTTCAAGGGAGAAGGAAAATATTTACAGTAAAAATTAAAACTCTCCCTTCATGGTTTCCTGCTCTCTCCTCAATCTCACTGCTCTCTGCTTGCTGGGGTCCTTCCAGAACAATTCACGTAAACGTATGACTGTGCTGTGATTTTACATAAATAGATATGTGGGGGGTTTGCACTTTTTTTTTTACTTAATACCATATTTTGGAGATTTTTCTATGTTAGAACATAGATCAGAGGATACATAGAGTTAAAACTCATTTTTCTGAACTAGAAATCCACAGTAAGCCTACACCTTGGCTATTTCAACATGTCCATTTTGAAGGTCCAGAAGGTGAGAGCTACTAAGGTCTTAGCTGATTTATATAAACAAGTAAACAAGCAAAAACAACCCCAACTTGGGGCTTACCAAACAGACATCTTATCTGAACCTCTCACTGACAGTCACTCACTCAATTCTCAGACCCAAGTCCATTTACAAACCCAGCGTCTCCTAACGAAGGGAAAGCTAGAAACCTTTGAGGAGTAATAAGTAATAATATCACAAGTATGTATTGTGACTCTTACTCCTAGTTTTACCCAAAGGGACCGGTGGGCATCCACAGAAAGTCCGCACAGACAAAAAGAAAACTGAAGTCCACTGAGACTGCTGAACCCTGGCTACGGAGTGCACTAATTCCTAGGGATCCAGAATGCCACTGTGGCTCACTGGTTAGAGTGGGACTGTATGGAGAGGTGAGGTGGTCAAAGAAACCATAATCTGAATCCACCTTCCTGTGTTTAGTTCTCCAAATCTTAAGTGCACAGTTGAAAGATATACTCAGGTACCGGCAAAATTTTCACATTGGTTTCCTGACCTTTAGAACAAAAGTTACTAGCACTGGCTGGGTAGCTCAGCTGTTTATAGGACTGTCCCGCCAAGGGTCAGGATACACCAAGGTTGCAGGTTCCATCCCCCGTCAGGGTACATACAAGAAGCAACCAATGAATGCATAAATAAGTGGAACAACAACAACAAAAGTAAAACAAGACTGATTATGATAGAAAAGACTAAGTGGAAACCCACAGAGCTTTATCCTCCCTTTCCCAAATTGAAAGAGTAAAACAGAAGCTGTACAAATTCCTTGGCTAATGACTATAGTAAGGGTCACCATCAAAAGTTTGAAATCTGCATTTGACCTGCCAGCTTGGTTGGGGATGAAAATGGACAGATCTTGAAGAATGATTGAGGATTATAAACTCAATCCAGTAATACATCCAACTGCCAGTGCTTTTCCAGGTGTGGTCTCTTTTGAGGAACATACCAACAGAGGTGCTGGCAGGGAGCCACTGCCTGAGCAAATGCTCCCCACCCCATCTACTTAATAGATAAAACATACCAGAAGCAATTTGCTTTCACCAGGAAGCAACTGTTGAACACCGTCTTGCCTTAGTGTTGATGTGGCTCTAAGAAAGCTCTGTGTCACTCTTTGGTAAGCGGAGATCAAGATCATCTCACTAGCCCATAGGGTTTCATAGCGGCCTATCAGGTTGATGAGCTGCCCAGTAGCACTCCATTATTAAGTGGAAGAGTGTACGTGTGTGCGTGTGTGTGATTCATCTATACTCTTCTTGGTTATCATTGAGGCCAAAAGTCTATCAAACACATTTCTCAGACTCTCTTGCCAGGTAGGTTCCAGTTAGGCTTTGACAATGAAAGATAGAAGGTGGGAGAAGGCTTATTTGTTTGTACGAGGTTCCCCCCATCCCCCATTTCTGGCTTACTTCCAGACAGCAGTAGCTGTGGACAAGAGTGGGCCCCTGGGTGCCTGTGTTGTTCCAGAGATGGCAATAGAAGCAGGCACTCAGGAAGTCACACAACAAGTGATCCTGGACTCTGGCTGTGGTGGGGGCAACAAAAGAAGCAGGATTTCAGGTCTCAGGGATCCTGCGATGGCATGGTGGTGGCAGTACCAATGGCAGCATCGTCAGCGACAGGCACTCCAGCTGGCTCATCCATACAATGATCACGGGCTCTGTGCCACACCAGTCATTAGTTGTCTGTTGCCATGTAACACATTACTCTCAAACTAAGTGGCTTAAAACAACAAGCACTTTTATCTTACATTTTTTGGTCTGGAATCTGAGCATGGCTTACCTGGGTACCTCACATAGCAGCTGGCTTCCCTCACCATGAGTGAGCAAGAGAGTGAGAGAGGGTGCCCAATATGGAAGCCACAGGGCTTTGCGTTCTGATCTCTGAAGTGATATCCTATCACTTTTGTTGTATTCTGTTCATTAGAATCAAGTTACTAGGCCCAGCCCACAATGAAGTTAATATTTACTGAGTACTTGTTATGTGCCAGGTCCACACACTCTGCCTCCTTCTGTTCTAAGCCATAGACTTGTCTGAGTTCAGAAGTGCTCTCTCAGCATTTCTGAGTCCGTACCCACCCCCCTGGACCCCGAGGGGCAGGAATACTGGATTGTTCACCTGATCTGAGCTGTCCATCTGTCTTGTCCACTTAGCTGAGTCAGCCACAGCTGCCCAATTGCTCTGGCCTCATACCGGATGTGCAGCATATCTGAGAAACAAAGTTTCCTCTGAATTCTACCCTAGAAAGGAAGACACAAGCAGTTTCTGCAACCCCTCCCCCCTGCCACCAAACCTATAAGGGGGGTCTGTATGCAAACTGCAACCCTCCTTTTCTGTTCCCAGAAACTATACTGTGGATCAAGGAAACAGACCTTACATCATCCTGAATCTGTCCCTAACCAATGGTTTATGCTCTCCTGTCCTCCAGGTTTCTTGGCTTTTGATATTCAAAGCCAAGCATGTCCACCTAAAACACAAACAAAACAAATAAAACTTTTCACCTAAGCAGCGCTCTTACAAAAGTACTTTGACTTCTGACCCCAACAGGAAACCACTCCACTAAAACCGTTTCTGCCGAGGATCACGGTGCTTAATCTCAGCCCTCTTCTCATTTGATTTCTCAGAGGCATTTGACGGTTTTGTACTCTTCCTCTTCCATGAAGCTTCTGTGTTCTCCTGGTCTTCAACTTCCCACTTTCAGTCTCCTTTGCTGGTCCATCCTTCTCTTTCCAGCCTACCCAGGAATCTGTCTACCCAGGGCTCTGTCTATGGCCCAACGACCTTCTCACTCTAAAAACTCTCCTCAAGCAATCTCGTACACCCCCACTCCTACATACTGACGCCTCCCAACCCTCCATCTCCTTCTCAGCTCTTCCGGGGCCCCACATCCATCTGCTCCTCTACTGGCCACTCCAGTAGGTCACAGTCCATCTCAGTAGAACAATGTTGAAGCCAAACTTCTCCTCCTGCCCAACCTCCCTCCCTGTATTGCCCATCTCACACAAAGAGGTAGGTACCCAGAAATATGAGCACCACTTTCTTCACCTCCCTCGTTCCTCACATTCAATTTCCCAGGCTTGTTGATTCTAGCTCCAAGTGTCCGTCAAAGCTGTCCACATGTCTCACGCCCTCTGCCGCCCTGAGCCCGGCCCCCTATTAATCTATGTCTATATTACTGAAACAGCCTCCTAATTTGGCTCCCTGCCTCCAGCCTGGCTTCCCTCCAACCCATTCTTTATGCTATAAGGAGTGAGCTTTCTGAAATGCAAATCTAATTACACAGTTCTCAGCAGTATGTCCCCAACACCTCAGAATAAAATCCAAGCCCCTTGCTTCCTGCAGCAGCGATTACAGGTGTCTGAATTTTTTAAATGATCGTACAGTAAAATTCATTCTTTATGGTGCACAGTTCTATAAAGTTTAAGACATATTTAGTTAGATTCTGTGGCCATCACAACTATCCATCACCCCCTCCCCAAAAGACTCCTTCATGCTTTCCTTTATAGTCACACCCTCCTCCATCCTTAACCCCTGACAACCACCGATCTATTCTCCATAGCTATAGGTTTGTCTTTCCGGAAAAAAAGGTGGGGGTAATGTAATCTTTCGAAAAAGTAAAACAGATCCCAAGCCCCTTGAAGTGGCTTTAATGCCTCTGCCTACCTGTCCTCCCTCACCTCCAGCAACTGCCCCCCGCTTGCAATTAGATGGAACTATTTTCAGTTCCTGTGGAGCTCCACGCTTTCTTTTAACTAGGCAACCTACTCTCAACTCTTTCAGAGAGGAGTCACACGGAGGTGCGCTCCACAGTGGCCAGCACTTCCTCCATTACAACGCTTTCAGGCTGTTGCAATGGCCAGGTTGTCTCCTCCCACAGACAGCTCCTTCTGCACAGGGATCGTGCTGTAGCCACTGTTACATGCCCAGCTTCCCTGGATACGGCGAGCCCCGCAACCCCCAACTCCGCAGAGCACCTGCACTCGCCCAGATGTCAAGATTTTCCGAGGCCCTCGCTGGGACCCAAGCTTCGTAGGCAGAGAGAGCATGCGCACGGGGGGTGGGGGAAACGGGGGCAGGTCAGGGCGTGGTCACCTGCGCATGGCCCCAGGAGGGGGCGGGGCTCTGCCGCTCGTACTACCCACCCCCCCAGCCCTGGCTGCGCTTGCGTGCGGGGGACAGCCGTTGCAAGGCTCCTAGGGCTCTGAGACCTCCCTTTTAGGCCCTGAAATTCCTGGCTTGGCTGCCCAGGACGTTCCAGTTGCCTGTCAGAGTGCTGCGGACGATGCCCGTGAGGTCCTTAGTCCTTCTAGTTGCGCTGTTGCTATGGCCTTCATTCCTGCCGGCGTATCCGAGTGAGTGACCCAGCCTGATGGAGCAACAACCCGGGGGATACACCTGGGGGAACCTCCGGGTTCTGGGGCTCACTGGAGTTCTGACTCTTCTTTGCCCCGGTCCTACACTCCTCCTAAACACCACTGTCCAGGGGCCTGGTCTTTGATGCCCAGGTGTGTCCCTCTTCTGCTCCTCGTCTCCGACCTGCACGCTATGAGACTGACCTGGCAACGTAAAACGCAGCGGTCCAGGCAGTGGGTCCCAGACTTGACCGGGATGCGCGGGCTGGGCAAATGGGGCTCGCGGGTATGACCTCCTTACCCCTGTGAGGATGGCCCTTGATGTTAACGCTTCCCCCTTCTACCTGAGGATCTCTGCACCTGCGATAAAGCAGGTGTGGGCAAACTGCAGACAGCGGGCCCAGGTGGCCTGTTTTTGTATGGCTGGAGGCAGAAACGGCTTTTACATTTTTAAGCGTGAATATGAAATGTGATCTTTAATGACAAGTGAAAAAGTATGAAATTCCAATTTCATTGTTCATAAAGTTTATTGGAACACAGACACACTCATTCCTTTATGTACTGTCCATGGCTCCTTTCCCTTGTTACAACAGCAGAGTTAAATAGTTGCCATGATGACAGTATGGCCAGCAAAGCCCAAAATATTTACTGTCTGGCCCTTCACAGAGCAAGTTAAACCTCTGTGGTGAAAGGTGGAGAACATGTGGACTGTGGGTCGGGGTCTGGGACACTCACTGATCCCCTGTGCACTCCTACAGAGCATCCTTGGGAGCACAGCATTAAAAACCTGTTAGGCAGATTTATAAGTTATGACTTGTCCCTCCCTAAGAGTTGAAAACTAGGAAGGTCAAATTTAGGGGTGCTAAGACTACTACATTAATATCATGTGGATGCCTTGAGGTATGTAGTTATGTCTAGCATCTGATATTCCAGATATGACTTGTGGCTTGTCCGTCTAGTCTAACTGTAGTTCACTATAGCATTTTGTAATGTTGGAGTTTGGTTTAATCAAATAAAGTTTCTTAGGTAGGTGTAAAGACTGAAGTGCATGCTAGTTATGCATGGCTACATTTCAGAATTGTTCAAAGGCTGTAGTTAGAAATTATATTTAAAAAATGAAAACACAATGCAACCTAAATCATGAATAGCAGTGGCAAAAGTTCTGGATAAAGCATCTTAGATAACTTTAGCCCATGAAATACTAGCACTTATGATTGTTGTTTTAAACAAAAATCTTTGTAAAAATGTTCTTTGCTGTAAAGGAACAGAATATACAGAAGATACTATTTTATCCTGATGTCTTCTAGGTCATTACTACTAAATCAGTTACTGCATTTTGGTGGTTGTACATCAGTGGGTCACAACTGACTAACACGCATGGAAGGTTTAGTTTAGGTGACACTGACACTGTCCTATGGTGCACTCTGGGACTGGTGAATAGCAGCCCCTGGATGGTCACTTAACTCAAAGCAGCCTCCTACATACTAACTTGGTAATTTCATGGCCTGTTCTTTTCCTCTGAACTCTCTTCCCTAAACTTTCTTAAAGCTTATAGGACATGAAAAGATACTTCTCAAAAAAAGGAA
>VMDR010004988.1:0-55250 GCA_007922815.1 Macrotus californicus | reverse complement strand
CTCCAGAAAAAATACAACTAAGTGACCAAGAGATAGCCAACCTATCAGATGCACAGTTCAAAACACTGGTAATCAGGATGCTCACAGACTTGGTTGAATTTGGTCACAAATTAGATAAACAAATGAAGGCAACAATAAGGGAAATGAAGGCAAATGTACAGGGAACCAACAGGGATGGGAAGAAAAACGGGACTCAAATCAATGGTGTAGACCAGAAGAAAGAAGGAAACATTCAAGCAGAACACAATGAAGGAACAAGAATTCAAAAAAATGAGGAGAGGCTTAGGAACCTCCAGGATGTCCTTAAACGTTCCAATATCTGAATCATAGGGGTGCCAGAAGGAGAAGAGGAAGACCAAGAAATGGAAAACTTATTTGAACAAATAATGAAGGAGAACTTCCCTAATTTGGCAAAGGAAATAGACTTTCAGAGGGTCCAGGAAGCTCAGAGAGTCCCAAAGAAGTTGGACCCAAGGAGGAACACACCAAGGCACATCACAATTACATTAGCCAAAATGAAAGATAAAGAGAGAATCTTAAAAGCAGCAAGAGAAAAGGAGACAGTAACCTACAAAGGAGTGCCCATCAGACTGTCAGCTGATTTCTCCAAAGAAACCTGACAGGCAAGAAGGGGCTGGCAAGAAGTATTCCAAGTCATGAAAGCCAAGGACCTACATCCAAAATGACTCTATCCAGGAAAGCTTTCATTTAGAATGGAAGGGCAGATAAAGTGCTTCCCAGATAAGGTCAAATTCAAGGAGTTCATCATCACCAAGCCCCTACTATATGAAATGTTAAAGGGACTTATCTAAGAAAAAGAAGATCAAAAATAGGAACAGTAAAATGACAACAAACTCACAGTTATTAACAACTGAACCTAAAACAAAAACAAAAACAAACAAAGCAAACAACTAGAATAGGAACAGAATCACAGAAATGGAGATCACACGGAGGGTTATCACCAGGGGGGTGGGTGGGGAGAGAAGGGGAAAAGGTACAGGGAATAAAAAGCATAAATGGTAGGTTGAAGATAGACAGGGGGAGGTTAAGAATAGTATAGGAAATGTAGAAGCCAAAGAACTTATATATATGACCCATGGACATTAACTAAAGAGGGAGAATGTGGGTGGGAAGGGGTGTGCAGGGTGGAGGGGAATAACGGGGGGGGGGGAAATGGGACAACTGTAATGGCATAATCAATAAAATATATTTAAAAGAAAAAGATGAACGAGTTTTTCATCCTGCTCATTCCCGCTCACATACAAAGATGTCCATGATACACTGTTAAGTGATTAAGTAAGTTTTGTAACTGTGTGAAATACATTCTAATTTTTATCCACAGGCCATGAGTGGCTGCAAATATCACAATCATAGACGCAATACAAAAATGTCAGCCAGGGCACACGCACACCAAGCTTTAAATGGACAGTGGGCACAAAAACCTGGAAGTTGAATGTTGCCAGACCAATCAGTTGCCGTCAGTAAGCACATTTTATAGCTGAGAAAAGGAATGTCAGAGAGGCTGGGTAACACGGCCAGAGTCACGGAGCCGAGATGTGAAATGGCTGGGATTCTCACCAGGGCTGTGGGACTTCAACCTTGTGCTCCTTCCTCAGCATCTGGCACAGCACTCCAAACATCCACAAGTGAACAGGCAGGCATACAGGTTGTTATTACATTCACTTTGAAATATTTAATGAGAACTTTTAAAAGAGCAAGCAGATCTCAAAAACTTCAGCTACCCTTCGGTGTTCACAAGATTTCCTTAGAAACTAAGTGCTTAAAAAAATGGTTTCTATTACTCCAAAATTCAGTTCTGATCCCCATCAGTGCTCTGTATGGTATGACATCTATTCATCTAATTTCTATTTAGTAAGTTCAATAAAAGCTAAGTTTTAAACATCTCTTTGGTATTTTCAGGATTTTTGCTTGTGTCTTATATGTAAACCACTGTAACAAAGTGAGGGAATTAGGTTCATTAATTCGGTTTATGTTTGCACTCTACTAAAACTGTTAGTATTTGTCTAAAGAGACATCTTTTTGGTTTAATCTTTGTGGGCTTCTACGTGCTTAAATTCTAAAACAAAGTATGGATTGTTCAAGACTTACATTTCTGGTTAATTCTCTAAGAAGATAACCCCAACAATGCCTACAGCCTACTTTTAAATATAAGAAATTACTACCTTCTTCAATAGATATAAATCTAACACCTGTTCCTTCGTTTATCAAGAGTTTCCCCAGTTTTAATTTGCTAATTTATGTGGCTGCTCTATATTCTCTGACCCAGCCTCCTTTAACCCTCACTTTAAGTCACTGTAAAAACATCTCAAATGATGACAATTTCTGGGAATTTAAAATATATAAATTTCCAGTTTTTGAGAAAAAATTGCAACAATTTTCCCTTACAGCAAAATATAAATTCTATTGGCTTAGGGATTATTATACTTCTGTGCCTCTAACAACTTCTGATGAAGACTACCTATCTTAAAACCAGTTTAAGTCACACATATGCAAATATATTAATTTTTGTTTGAAAGCTGTGTCAAACAAAAATGGACAAAACCAATAAAAACATTTCAAGACTTCAGTGCATGAAATAAGGAAGTTCTCAACAGTGCATTTAACTTCTACCTGCATTTTATAATTCTAAATATCCTTAAAAACAAAAATATAGGGATAAATTTAAAAACATTTTGAGGGAAACAATGACTGTAATGTATAAAAGATCAACACTTCGAAATCTATGACAAAGGTGGCTTCTAATGATAACAATGCAGTTAACTACTAAGCAAAGATAACAATAGGAACTATGGACAGAGTTCGGTGGTTGGAGCCAGCTGGAACCAAAGCAAATACAATGTTTATTACAATCATTACTGTATTAACAGCCTCTAGAGGTGCTGAATGGACTTGGCAACCGGAGGGGGAGCGGAAGACTGGGCGGGGGGTGGCATTCAAGGATATTTACACAAGTGGATGTATCTGTTTAAAGTGCTTTGATCTCTATTCACAATTTTTTTGAACCAAATCAATAACAGTATAAGATAAAGGAGAGCCAAGGACAACTCTGACTCAAAATACATTTCAGAGGAAACCACTCCTATTTAATATTCATTTTAACAGTTTTTTTTTTTAAATTCATGAACCCTTTTAACCAAGAACCTGAAAAACTTTGTAGATATTAATCTGAACCTCTCTTATTATATGGCTATATGCTTGAAGACAGAAAAGCATGTTGTGAACACTGCACTGGATATCTCCCTTCTGCCTTTCCTAAAGGTCCCTGCCCTGGTAGGTGGGTCTGTGTCTCTCATATGCTTCCAGCGTCTTACTGGGTTTGGCCAATGGGAAGACTAGGCAGGAGTTCAGAAAGAGGGAGAGGGGTGAGGCAGAGTCTTTAACTCTTTGATTTCCTCCCAGCAAGTTTGCCTAGAGCTGGCCATGCCGTCATCCATCGCAAAGTCAATGTCCATCCTGGGCGGGCTACTCTACCTGATTCCGGTACCTGCTCCCCTTCTTCCCTTCAAGCCTAGGAATGGTACCAGCCTGGCTGCAACTAGAGCTCAAGTCACAGTACCATGCCCCACCTTCCTCTGAACCCCCTTCTTTGTAAATCTTGTCTCTGTAAACAAATCCTCCTTGAATTATCTTATTTTGAGTGTGCCATCGATTTCCTGTTGGGATTCCAGCTAATACATTCAGTTTGTAGATGAAAAGCAGTATGTGTGGGTGGCAACTTCTCTAAGCCTCAGCCTTTTCATCTGTAAGGGGACGTTTAGATGGGACATTCTGTAGGGCAACCTCTGTTAGCATTCTAAGAGTCCCTAAATGATGTGGCAATGGTGTGCCATATCACATAGTATGTGGCAAAGGCTAGATCCTCTGACAGCTACTTTTCTCACATGATGCACAATCCCTGGGGAGAATGGTATGTGCATGCCGCCCAAGTCCATACTCTGCAGAGTATTTGACTCATATATCCAACGAGAGTCTCCTGAGCCTCACTACTTAGCCCTCCCACAGGCACTTCTATTTCAAAATGGGTGAGCTGTCTTTTCTCTGATGCTTACTTCTCTTAGATTCTCTCTCTCTGTTTGCAGCAAAATCACTACCCACTTGGCCTCCTCGCTCATCTCCGTTATCAGATGAAGTTGCCAGATTCTGACAATTCCATGGGAACCCTGTCCTGTCCTGATGGTCACAACAGCTTCCCCTGGGGTCTTTTCCTACCAGTCTGTCTCCTTCCTCTCTATTGCACCTGAAGCTGTGCTCACCACACTCCTGCTTAAAATCCTTCATCTACTCTCCAGAGCTTTTAAGGTTAGGTTCAAGTTCCATTTACTCCCAATGACCTGGCTTCCTCCTTTTATCACCTGTTCTTCCTCCATACAAAAGCTCTCCTCCACCTGCTCAGAGGCTTTATCATTGTTCAAACATGCATGCTGTCATGCCTTGTGGCTTCCCACATGCTGAGACCTTTCTCTGGAAGGTCCTCTCACAACACCATCCTTAATTCTTGCAAAACCCACCCCTGCCCAGTCCTTTCCAATCACATGCAGCCACAACACTCACACGCTGTCTCCCATTCAGTGTGTAGTATTGCCCATGAGACCCCAAGCCGGTCCTTTGAGGATGGAGACCACTCCTAAATGCACTTTTCACCCACAGTACCTCCCAGAGCGCTGTGTACAGCAGGCATGAAATAAATGTATATTCTGCTAAATGTATGCGTAGCCAGGAGACAGCAGAATGGATGGTCACAGGGTTAGGATGGATAACTTCAGGCCGGACACAAGGGTTTCTATTTGTAGGTATAAATTTGTAGGCCACGGTCATGTCCTCATGCCCACACCAGGCATTCTAAGAGTTCACCAACATTATCTTTAGTGAACAGATGCCTTTTTATTTTATTATTATTATTATTATTTTAAAATACTTTATTTATTTATTTTTAGAGATGGGGAAGGGAGAGAGAAAGAGAGGGCGAGAAAACACCCATCAGCTGCCTCCCGTTCGCACCCCGATTAGGGACCGAACCCACAACCCAGGCATGTGCTCCAGCTGAGATGGAGCTGGGGACCTTTTGCTTTGCAGGACGCCGCCCAACCAATGGAGCCACACCAGTCAGGGCAGCAGATGACGTTTTAATAAAGTGTGATGGCCACTTTTATTTTTGTAACATGAAGTTTTAAAATGCCTGAAGGGCCCGTGTTTTCCTTCAGGCCATATTGTTTAAATTTCATCTTGAACTCGTGAAACTTAAAATAGTTACCACTTGCTAAATGACTATTACGTTTCAAGTAACAAACTCATTCTCTTTTTAGAAGTACAGTATAGTTTTGATTTTGACACTAAACAATCACACACTTGATCTCGCTCTGCCTTCACCATAGAAACCAAGCAAATATTTGTAGACATTCCTTCAGCCTTCACAGATAAGTAGAAATGAAAATTATTCTGAATACAGGATACGGCAGGCTACAGAGCTCATCATTTCCTTTTAAAAGTCATGTTAACTCTTAAGAATATCTGTACGCTTTGGGAGGCTACACAATCACTCAGATTTGTAGGAGAATTTTAAAAACTGACATTTTATTATGAAAATAGTCCAATGTCTCTAAAGCCCATGGCTTCCTTCTCCTTGGGTACTCTGTTCATTTCTGCACAGGCTGCATGTAAACCTACTAAAGACACACGGGCAGTGCAAGTGATGAGTGGGATGGGAGCATGGTTTCAAAATCCAAGTTCAGGCTCAAACATTCTTCAACATCTTGAAATTCTGTGGAAAATACAGAGTTTGGAGACCCCGATTACTCTTACCCCCCGTTTTATAACACTGTGCCAGAGTAAAAGGAAAATCCCCACCACTGGACAACAGAAGTGCCCAGGTTTGCAGAGGTGGTGCAACTCTGCAGGTGTGATGACGTCACTCTGGGTTCACCACCTGATTTCAAAGTCACTGAACAGAGAGGTCTGATATAAAACACGTGTCCTAGCCCTTTACGTTCCTCTCTTTCTTGTATGAATTTGATTCTTCTATTTTAATTCTTCCCTTTCTTTAAAAGTGTCCCCACCTTTCTCTTTTCTAAAATACTTTTTTCTGTCCTTATAGCATTTTTAATATCTTTAGATCTTGTATGAGTGAAGGGGAAAGGATCACTGTAGGGAAAATAGTTCTACTAATTAAATAATTATCAAATATATAAATTCATCTGTTTTTGATGAGCCACACGGCTTCTCTTAAAATTGTCTCCGTTTCTAAGAAGAACCACATTACTACCAAGGACTCTGCAGAGTATTTCTAGGTACATCCGCTTAGGAGAGAGACATGTGCGAACACAAAAACCAGTGTAAGGCTTCTCACCTAGGCTCAGGAGCTCCCTGCACACGGGCTCGGGCCAGTGTGGTTGCTGATGCTAACGCTACTTGAAAGGAAAAGTAACCCTCCAGTTTAGGTAAGACTTTGCTTTTACCTCAGAAATGATTCAAAGAAAAACTACTTTTCCATTGAGAAGCGTTTCAAAGAATGCTGCTGCTTTCTAGAAATCTGTGGCAGGGAGCTTCTTTCATCCTTGAAACTGCTAGGGCTTTGAAAAATGGTCTAAGAAGTGATTCCAATGATATCTAAGAAAACACCTAGGTCACACAAAATATTTAAAATGTTTTGTAGTGACTGAGTAGTTTTAAATAGCTATTATAGATGCTTAATATAAAGAGGACCCTGATATATGGGCAAAAATAAAAGCAGAACCTACTGATGAAATCTGTGAAAGCCTTCCAGAACATTCTGAGAGGGGGAGTGGCGCTTTGCATTACACAGTGCACATCTCTTACAGCCCCTGCTGATGGGTGGTACTACCACAAGAATCTGCTTCCATCCCTATTACTCCTACGAGACCGGACGGCAGGGGCTGGGTCTCAATGACCTTTGGGTATCCAAAGCCTGGCACACACCAGGCATTCAGTGACTATCTGTTATCTGTGTGGTCAAGAAGTTATTGCAAACTTGCTCCCAAACCACAAAACCAAAACCAAACTAGCGAGGAAAGAAATCCATCTGCCTTCGGATTACCCTGAATGTACAAAAGGTGTTCCAGATTCATAAAAATGGGAACAGAATCAAATTTATACATCAAACTTCGGAGAAAATTTATTGTAAAGAGCAAAAAAGTTTTTGCTACCTTCTGGCACCTAGTGACAGACAGGTAGGTAGGTAGATAGATTGTTTAAGGTATTCTCTTTTTTGTTTATATTAAAGTATGCACAGACCTTAAGATATAACACATTTTTACATACGTATGCACCTAAGTAGCCAACATGACGTGGAACATTTACGTCACCACAGAAGGCCCTCCCGGGCCTTCCCTAGTCAGTGTCGTTCCTGCACCACCACCCTGACTTCTGTCACATGGGTCAGTGCTGCTGGTTCTGGAACTTCCTATAAAAGGAGGCGCGCAGGTCTGGTGTCTGGCTGCTTTTGCTCAGTCTGCCATGTGAATTAGCTATGTGGTTGTGTGTATCGGTCACTCGTTGTCTTTCCTTGTCATTTAGTGTTTCACTGTGTCAACAAGCCAGGACTTATTTAGCCTTTCTCTCTTTTTTTTTCCTGTTGATGGGTGTTTCTAGTTTTTGGCTATGGTGAATGAACATTCTTCTGTGAACATTTCTGTGTAGCTCTTGTTGGACATGGCACTCATTTCATATATGTGTGTGTGTGTGCGTGTGTGTGTATGTGTGTGTGTGTGTAGAGAGTGTGAATATATATCTATATCTATATAGATAGAGAGAGAGATAGAGAGAGAGAGAGATAGAGAGAATACGTATGTTTACTAGATGCTACAAAACAGCTTTTTCCAAGCAGTTGAACAATTTTATGCTCCCACCAGGAATTCATGAGAGTTCCCAGTTTTACCGTATGTTTGCGGCCACTTGATGTTCTCAACCATTCAAGTTAGCTAGTGTACAGTGGTACCTTTAGACCAACACATTTATAGTGCATGGTTCTAAAAACGACAATATAGTTTGGATTTATTAAAGCACTCACTATATCTCTGTAAAGGTGGAATAAACAACAATATTATCACCTGTGCACAGATGGATACTCAGCAGTTCAAGACAATTTTAAGAATGTTAGGCTTTTCTTCTCACTTTTGCCCCTGCGACATCGGACTCAGAAAATTCCCAACTCTTTTAAGCATTGTTTGTCCTCCTTTGGGGGTGTACAACCCATATATTTATACAGAGTTCTTACACAATTGGGGCATTAAATAGGGAAATGAAGCTGAGTAATAGTTTGAAATGTCCGTGCCAAGATCCAAGGTTAAAATATTAAAAACGTAAGTGTCGTGGAAGTTGTGGGACGATGGTCTGTGCTAGCTGTCCTCTATGGACGCAATTCTGAAACATCTTTAAAACCGAAGCACAAAACCACGCGGTCGGGACAGCCCTTGAGCTCAGTTAAGAGGTGGCCCGAATGCTGCTGCCTCTCCTTCTGAAGGCATCAGGTAGTCGCGTTCCTGGGCGTGAAATTCGAACCTGGGAGCCACGGCCACTATTTCAGGGGCGGGCTACAGGACAATCGTCAGTGTACACGCGGTAGCATCTTCCCTTGTTTAGACACTCTGAAAAGCTGCAGAAATTACCGCCTTCATTTGGTGGGCGAACGCTTGCAGGGTGCTTCCTGCAGGCTGGCACTCGGCACTAGAGAATGAAGCAGTTCCTACCCTTATGGGACCTACAGTCTGACTGACTGAAAAAGCATCTTGGAAAAGATGTGGAAGGAATCCATTTGGCTACACTTACATCTTGGTCACATTTTTTTTTAACCCTATTTACCATATTAAAGGCTCTGAGAAGTTCTACAGTTTAAAAAAGAAACCTATTCAATGGAAGCTTTACCAAATGTTGTCCACAGAATGGTATTTTCCCCCTCACATAACACTTACTATCATCCTGTGGAATTAGGGTTCCTGCAACAGCACATAACAGTGCACAAGGTCAGGAGCACAAATAATCCAAATGAAGTTCTGAAATGTACACATGCATGCAACTTAACATCTTAACTAGTGTCATCCTGAAAAAGAAGAGCTGATGTCACTGGCTTTAAGCAAGCAACATACATACAAATCTAGTTTTGCACTGAAAATAAAAGTATGAAATGAAGATTAAAGTTGCAGAAGTACCCTTCGGGCCTTTGGTAGAACCCTGTAACACCGACTACCACTGTATAGATACAGATGGGGAGAAGTCTCGATGTCTTTATTATTCTAGTTCTGTTCATGCAGATACGCTCACATTTAGAAAGTGACTGTTCTGGATGCTCTATTTTCTTTCAATGACCCCTTTATGGTAAAAGTAGAACGCAGAAAAAGTTCTGGTTACTTAAACTTCCTGGCTGTGGATACACCATTTGGGAAGAAGTTTATTGTAGTACAACGCTGAAGTTCACCAGTATTTACTGGGCAAGCTAACCTGACAGGGATTGAGAGTCTAGAGACAGATATCAGACGGTGCCTGTTTTGGAGGGTTTGTGGCCTAGTGAGGCAACTATAAAAAGAAATAATGGTGATACAGTGTGGTTAAAATTATAATAAGGCATGGAGAAAGCACTACAAACACACAGATGACTTCATTACAGAGAAGAGGTGATTTATAGCTCCTATAATAAAGTCCACACAATCTGTATACAATAAAAATGTGACTGCAATCAAGAAATTAGTATTTATTGAGCACCTATTTTATACCATAAATCTGCATGCCAGACTTTCTTAAATGTCAAATTACTGCTAGTCTCATAGAATTTCATATTGTTCTCAAAAGGAATGTAAAATATCTCAGATTCTTGGGCGATTTTATATCCCAAATTAGAGGAAGCCAAACTAAAGTTGAATTTTACACTTTGGAAAAAGTTGAAGGCAAAGATCACATGCAAGCAATCCCCGGGATTTGTAATCAGAAAGACAGCAGGTCCTCGAATAACGTCATTTCCTTACTACGTTGATGAAAAAAGAAAAGAAAAGATTCCTGGCTGGGACCACCGTCTGTGTGCAGTTTGCTGTCTCCCCACGTTGGGCGGGGTTTCTCCGGGCACTCCGGTTCCCTCCCCTGGCGAACTGGTGAACTGGTGTGGTCCACACTGTCCGCACCTGTGTGTGCGTGTGCAGGTGTCAGTGCCCTGTGATGGAAGGGTGTCCTGTCCGGGGGGGGGGGGCTCCTGCCTGGCACCCTGAGCTGCTGGCACAGGCTCTGGCCAGCCATGGCCTTGAACTGGAATGGGTTGGAATATAATTATCTTACATGTTTTAATTCATCTTTCTTAAATGTATGTAGAGTTCACATGTATTTCAATATTTAATATTAGAAGTATTTTAGGTCTTTATTTAGAAGTTTGGTGATGTTTTCATGACCAGAAATAGGCCAGAGGAACTTAACTCTTGCTCATGTCACTTGGTAAAACTAGTTTTGTCACACACAGTTTCACTCGAGTCCCAGTTTCCAGTGCCCATTGACGCCCTGAAGGCAGGACGTGGTGCCCACTCACCATGTGCTTCATTTCACAGAGCCAGCAGAAGGGGGGGCCTCTTTGAGGAAAAAGCCTCCATATGCATGGAGCGATGTCAGACTTCAGAGGTAAAGAAAGTCTTTGATATAAAAGAAAGCCTGGGTGCAGAGACACATATTTCAAATACAGGGAAGTAATTTCACTATGTTTTAGAATTCGTGAAAATCTGTGTAACACAAGAGAGTGACAGGCAATCACGGAACACACCGAGGGATGTCACCTTGTTGCCCCCATGAGCCGGAACTGAAAGCTGTCCCACTTGAACACCACGGCACACAGAAATGTCTGTAAAATGCATCCCGCAGCACCATCCAATGAATTGGCATTGATAGGAAGGCTCCTCAACAGCGCATTTGCTAAATATGCAGCTGAGTTCCAGTTTCACCCCACAGAGAAGTCCACAGGCACCAATCACAGTACCTTTCTGCCTCAATTTCCAAGACTAAGAAGCTGCTACCTATGAAGAGAATAGGAGCTTCTTTACTGGGATTCCCGAGTCCTTTGTAATTTATAATAAATCCATTTTTTTTTTAACAGAGCTACACAGGACTAAGCCTTTCTATGACTTTCCTCACGGGAAGTATTATGAGAAATAAGTGTTATTAATGAAAACCAGGCATTTTATCCATTTTTATGTCTGGTACATCCATACATTTACTCTGGCTTCCTGATTTATACAGGCATTTTTCTGGTTAAGTTATCACTATGGACAATGTTTCTATTTTTCATAATGAGTATGTAACATTAGCCTTTAAAAAACAATAAACTCAACAGATGCTTGTTGAAAAGAATTCACTTTCTTCTCCGGTCTTTGGACTCCTATCTAGTCAAAAAAGCATTTGGTGTTCTCAGTTAGCCTCAGCTCGCCTCAGCTCTGGTTATACTGCCAGCTTTTACGTAGAATTCACTGCTGTGATGTGAAGCCACTCTCACTGGAGGGGGAGAGAGAGAAAAGAGGACGCTACAAAAATTGTGAGAAACTCGTCCTCCTGAATTGAGGCATGACACATTGATGAGGTGGGTGGCTGATCTGCCAGGCCCCACGTGCCTTGGGAATAAGACGAAGACTTCACGTCACCTCCCGCTCAGTGTACGACATATCAGCTCACAATCACTTGTGTGAACGTCTAGATGCTGCGGTACCACGGTGCAAATACCAGCCACCTGTTAATCTCATCGCTGGTCATCAGCGAACTCATGAGTCACATGACTGATGGAGTAAGGGAAAGAATCCTGGATTGAGATTTGGACACCTGGGATTTTAGTCTCAGATAAATAACCATGTCAAAAAAAAAAAAAAAAAGGGAATTTCATCCCCAAACTATAAAATCAAGAAGTCACATTAGATAACTTCTGATGTCCTTTCAACCCTAAAATCCTATAATTAAGAATGAATAAGTGTTTTGGGCTTCTCTGGATATATTCCCAGAAGTGGAATCACTGGGTCAAAAGACAGTTCCATTTTTAATTTTTTGAGGTATCTCCATACTGTTTTCCACAGTGGCTGTACCAGTCTGCATTCCCACCAACAGTGCAAAAGGGTTCCACTTTCTCCACACCCTCACCAGCACTTGTTTGTTGATTTATTGATGACAGCCATCGTGACAGGTGTGAGGTGGTATCTCATTGTCATTTTAATTTGCATTTCTTTGATTAGTGACATCTTTTCATGTGTCTATTGGTCATCTGTATGTCTTCCTTGAAGAAGTATCTATTTAGGTCCTTTGCTCACTATTTAATTGGACTGTCTGGTTTTTTTGGAGTTGAGGTTTCTAAGTTCTACATAAATTTTGGATATTAGCCTTTTACCAGATGTATTGGTGAATATGTTCTCCCATTCTGGGGGCTGTCTTTTTATTTTGTTGATGGTTTCCTTTGCTATGAAAAAACTTTTTAGTTTGCTGTAGTCCAATTTATTTATTTTTTCTTTTGTTTCTCTTGCCTGGGAAGATATATCAGATAAAATATTGCTATGAGCAATATCTGAGATTTTACTGCCTATGTTTTCTTCTAACATTTTTATGGTTTCAGGACTAATATTTTAATTTTTAATCCATTTTGAATTTACTCGTGTGGTGTAAGAAGGTGGTCTAGTTTTATTTTACTGCCTGTGTCTGTCCAATTTTCCCAATACCATTTATTGAATAAACAATCTTTAGACATTGTATGTACTTGCTTCCTCTGTTGAATATTGTGCTAAGTGAAATAAGCCAGTCAGAGAAAGACAAATACCATCTGATCTCACTCCTATGTGGATTCTAATGAACCAACTGAACCAACAAGCAAAACAGAGACAGACTCTAGAGAGCAGGATGACAGCTGTTGGCGGGAAGGTTTGGGGGTGCAGGGATCAAGGGAAAAGGACGCATGGACATGAACAACCGTGTGGTGACTGCAGGGGGGGAGGGAGTTAAATGGTAATAAAAAAGTACAATAAAAAAATTTAAAAAAAGAACAAATAAATTCCACATGCACATCTACGTCGTCAGGAACGCTGTTCACGGAAACTTCACTTTGAAAGAAATGGAACTTTGAGCAGAAGGACATTTTAAAGGACATTAGTTGGTACCCAACAGAATCTGTGATTCTATAAAGCAAAACAAATTCCAAAACAGACTGTGAAGAGTCTTAAAAAGTCATTTAGCCCTGACCGGCGTGCCTCCGTAGGTTAAGCACTGTCCTGCAAAGCAAAGGGTTGCTGGTCCCCGGCTGGGGTGTGTGCGATAGACAACCAACCAATCACGTTTCTCTCTCACATGGGTATCTTCCTCTCTCTCTCCCTTCTCCTCTCTCTAAAAACAATTTAATAAAATCTTTTTTAAAGAGTCATTTAGATGGAGAGACAAAAGGCAAAGCCACCAGCCTCTTATCAAGTGCGGTCACAGGCCAGAGAGCAGTCCCATCTGCATTCTGTGCAAAGGGGTAAGGACTGCTGTTGGCCTTGTATTCTTTGCATAATCGCAAGTATCGCTGTTCAAACAGGAGTGCACAGTGACTGACTGTACTTTCTGGAGGCAAGCATCCAAATTTATTACAAAATACACCCATAATAACCATTTCAGAAGAAAGGGGTAAGGTTTTATATGTCTGCCCAAGAAATACAGTCCCTTCGACAAAAGGAGCCTGGCATAGCACGGAGGAATGGTATGGGTTACAATCCTTCTGTCCCTACCGACTGTGACATATGGAGCTATCAAAATAAATCGCCTGTCCGTGTCTCTAGAAATCGCTGAAGAGAAAAATTACTGTGTCACGTGACTGAAATAACATGAAATTACTGATGTATGGAATGATATTAAGCCCTGTTCAATATATTGAAAAGTTCAGGAGGGAGAAACTAAGACTCCATGTGGTAATCTCTGGAAATTCCATTCTGCTTTCCTGCAAGTGAATCAGTGAAGGTTATTATAAGTTACATGGATGAGTTACAAACTTTTGAAGAATCAGGTATAAACAGCAACATAAACATATGAATCACCCTGGTTTCTTTTAAAACGTGATCAAACAACTATGATCCTAGGACGAGGACAACTTTGTTTCAATGAAAGAAAACCCCATTAACTTCTCTGTTGGTGAGAAAAGAACTGTGAGTTTTAAAAAAGAAAAACAAGAAGCAATTCTCAAGGTAGTAAGTGCTTCCATGCTACAGTTCTCCTGTCCGAGGGCACTGGATGGAGCTAAAGGACAAAGAGATAAGGGCAATATTGCTAGTTACTAACAAATGGCAGATAAAAGAGCTCTTCTGGGTTCTGATTAAGTGACAGCATTCTACACATTCTTTTGACTTGGGAAAGTCAGACTCAGAGCAGCAGCTAAGCTACATGCGAAGCAGCGCTAAACAAGCGTGTCTGCATGCTTTCACATTCCAGCAGGAAGGAATGCCTCCCCTTTCATTGAACAGAAACATGTTCTCTGTGCTCACAGCAATAATGCGCCTTTGCTTCAGCTTCCATAAAAAAGCATAAATGTATATGCTGAAAGCACAGAGAAGTTCTGTGCAGTGGGACATGGTGGCCGGGAGCCAATGTTTACAATCCCCTGGGTGGGAAAGGCAGGGTGAAAGGCTCAGGACGGCAGGCTTTAAGTCTTTGCTGTTGCCGCCAGTGACCTTCGCCTCTGTTTTCAAAGCGGCTCTCAGGTTAACCCCTTGGGTTCTGTGAGCACTGGTGCTGCACAAAGGAAATACCTTTCTTTGAAGGACACCTCTCCCATGCACATCGGTTTCTGATTTCAGTAGGAGCAGCTCAGAAACACTGGATTAAGAAGCATGTATTCAATCTCCTATCGGACCCACAGGCACGTCAGGGGGATTGAATCTGGATTTCGATGTGTGCTGTGTTCTACAAAGTGAAAGTTTCCAGCTTCGGGCAATGGACTGATGCTTACAAACCAGGGGATTGTGAAACATGAGCATATTTGGTCTCCAGGGGAGAAGGAAGCATCCAATTTATGCAGAAATGCTCTTTTCCCAGCTAGCCAATGAGAGGCGAGGCTATGAGAGTGGGGCTTCCTATAGGGATCTCCGGGCTGGAAGAATGGTGCTTAAAATTAAAGACAGCCTAAATTGCTAACAGCCCAACTTAAAAAGCAGCTGAAGAGAAAAAGTCAATTGTAGAAACGAAAAGGGAGTTTTCCAGTTTTAAGTTAAAGCTGGCCACAGTCAGCTGATTATTATCGTTGGTATTGTTTTGGTGAGGGAGAATTAATCTTTTATTCCTAATTAATAATCTTTAAAGATCCCATAAAAAACTACCCACATGCATGTATGTTTTATTAGTCTTTACTCAATGATTCAAAAGATGTATTCAACTGTAACATTACTGAAGGCCTGAAAATGTTTTCAGGACATAAGATTTACTTAGAGAAAAACTGGTCTAATGTCAGGGATTCATATTTATTTTAAGAAATGCTGTGGCCTGCGAGAAATTGTATGGACTTAAAAATATCTGGGACCTACACACTGATCATCGTTAATAGTGGTTTCCCTTTATTGAACAAGGATCGCGCTGAATTCCTGGGGTGCGGGAATGAATCGTGTAACCCTAATATTCAGTGTGTATGGGCCCTTTACACATGTTTAGGGTGAAGGGTTAAGACTTCTGGAGATGAAAACGAAGAACAAACACACACCAGAAAATGTAATTAATACGTACAAGTCATTAAAGTAAATCTTATGAAAGTCATTTGATCAAATATGAGACAGTATTGGTCTTTGTGTTTCCAGTCAGTCTGTCTCTAACACCATGAAGGATGCACATCCTGCAGCCCGAAGTCCACCTTTAGAAGAATGGCGCTATTTGAGAATACTGTTTTTCAGTTTTTCTCAACTACTCACTGGGTTTTAATAAGTGCTTCTGGAAACAGTTGTTAAAATTTCAAGCTTCTCTGAGAATGTTTGGGAGCAATCAAAACCGCTGTCCCAGCTTTCACGGCAGACCAGACAACCTGTGCCTGGCCGTCGATTGTAGAAGTCAGTGGTGATTAAGCAAATCTCTTCAACTCTAACGCAGACACCGACCAGAAACAATGTTTTGAGAAGCTAAAAGAAACCCCAGAGATTCTCAACAGGAAAGACGTAATAACGGCAGCCAAAGTTTATTGTGGGTTTTCCATATGCCTGGTACCTCACTAAGGACTTTACAAATTTTATGTCATTTAAATCCTGTAATAGTTTGCGAGGGGGGCACTTTTGTACCCACATTCTAAGAGACGGATGCTCAGATATGTGCATAACTGCAGTCAAGTCGTACAGCTAGCCATGTGTCAGAGCTGGAGTTCAAACTCCAGTGTTGCCCAGAGACTGCAGGTGTACCCACTGGGTCTGAGAGCCATGCGTGCAGACAGATCACTAGCCCTGCAAAAGCATCCCCTGGAAAACACATTTCACAGCTCCGAAGGTTTGGTATACATTACAATTATTATTGCGGGGGGCTCCGAGGCTTATCAATCTTTCAAGAAGGGAGCTGTGATCCGTTGGGAGATTTTTCATTTTATTAGCGAATTAAAACAGTAACATATGACTTCTAACTGAGGTCATGAAACTCCAATACTTTGGTTCTGCAATAGATTTACTGATATTTATATGTAACTTTTGCATTTTAAATGGAATCTAAAAGTAGCAAAGGGGATTATCCCTATCACAAATTTTCATGTTTTACAAACCAGTTGGGGAATTTCACTTGCAGGCTACAAGATTTAGTCATTCCCAGCTTGTAGCCCAGGTTTTTAAGACATTGTTTCTTATTTGTCTCCATAAATGAATACTGTCTTTAAAAAAAACTGTTTGAAATCAATGAAAATAATTGTTGCCATCTTTTATACAGTAATGACATGTCACTTAAAAGAAGTTTTCAGCTGAGACTTGGTTTTTGAAACAGCTTCTAAATAACTAAGAACATAACAGCTATCCATGAACTTTAATTACTGCAATATAATTTATCAGGAACAACCAATCACAGCTGAGCTTCCCCACACACAGTATAAAGTTAAAACTGTACAAATGAAGCCAAAATATGCACAGCGAAAAGGAATGTTACAGGGGGGCCTCTCTTAGTGAACAAAGCAAGCTCAGTTTGGCTCTCTTTCCCTCGCGCTACCACATCCGCACATCGTTAGTTGGAAAATTCCTGATATATGCTGTAATTTTTTGTGCTTTTCTTCCCCCCAGTACACTTGGGGCTTTAATGTCCAGATGCCATTTTCCCCCTTATCTGTCCCTGTTTGGTGCTCTGCCAGCTATGGTCAACAATTAATACAGCCAAAGAAAAAATACAGTACACTCCCTGGCAACTGGTACAGCCTCGCAGGAAATACCAAATAAAAACTTGATTATGTATTGTTTAACCATTTTGTTTGCCTGTAGGCCACCCTGTCGTCGGCGTGATTCAGACGAGCATGCTTCATCTGGACGGTGTGTGCGCTGCACCGTTGTTCCCGGAGCCCGTCACGCACAATCACGGGCTTCAGCCTGTGGCCCTCTAAATGAAAGGAGCAGATTCGTGGCAGCCTTCCAACCTGCATCCCTTTTAATTAGTCAACTTGTGGCCCAATGTTATAATAGATAAGTAACCTCTTAATATTCATGTAATTAATTAATTTTTCTCTCATTCAGTTATAAGCCTTTGCACGGGGAAAAAGAAAGCTTTTTCCTGTATGGGTCTGGTTTATGAAATAAGCATGTTACTATTACAAAGAACATTGCAGACCATGTTTCAGTGATGGCCCATAAGGACAGTTCCAGAAACCACAGGATACCCACACCTATATTTGAAGCATTGTATTTTTTGCATGGAAAACAGTAACTGAAATCTTTCTTCTGTATAAATTTGATACATGCAAAGTGAATTATCTTGCCAATTCAACTGGGCTAGGAAGCCTCCCCGCCATTTTAACTGATAAACTACTTTGCCACCGGAAGACGGAAAGCTTGTCCTTACTTATTTAGGAAGCCTTGCAAAGTGAGGCTGATGTGAAAAGTGGCCAGCGGTCCTCGAAGTACTAGGAGGTCTGTTTGCTCTAGATCTTGATGAAGGCAATAATTAAACGGCGGCTGCTGTTAGCTATTAGCACATAATGAGCCCTTAAAAAGGTAAGTGACTTCCTAGAAATATTAATAATGTCCATGGGGAACAGGAATTAACTTTTGAAACTCAATGTTTAAGTTCTTTCAACCATTTAAGTTTCTCACTTAGACCGAATTCTCTTCAAAGGCAGTAACAACATTTTTATGTATTAGGTCCTCACGGACAAACTACGTGGTAGGTGAGATACAGATACGTCTATATGGTTCCCACATGCCCCTCATGTCCCTTCTGTGCAGGTTGTGAGACAGAGACAACACCACTTCAGTGACTCATTCATCCAGACATAAACGGATGTGACTGCTATGTGACAAGCGCGGGATCCCGGCTATTAAGATGAGATGAACATGACTGAAGACACGGTATCTGCACTCAAAAAGCTCACGTTTGAGCAGGAGAGGCAGACGTAACTACCAACTGTGTAAGTTTCTGTGCCAGGTAGACACATGCAATTGAAGAGGCTGGGCTCAAATCCTGCACCTGGCTTACAGGCTGCGTCACCTTGGCATAATATATTACCCTCTCCGTGCCTTTATTTCCTCATCTGCCAAATGGGGAATCATACTTCATAGGGCACCTGAGAACTATGTAATGTAAGGTCCATATAGTACTTGAAGGCTCCTGTCTATCAGCAAGTGTTAATACATACTCAGCTCCACAAGGGGAGGGCAGGGTGAGGAACAGGGATATCCAGTGCTGGCGTCCTCACAGAGCAGGTATAAAGGCGTGATTGGCAGAGGGAAGAGCTTGGGTAGGACAGTGGAGGAACATCAAGCTGCATGCACCAGATGACAAAGGACCCCCCAGTGCCAGATAATGGAGCCTAGACTATATCCCGAGGGGCAGGGGCGGTACTGAATAGCTGTACGCAGGGGCTGCAGGTCAGATTTGCATTTCAGAATGAATATTCTTGTAACTGCGGAGCATGAAACGAGATGGTCTTTGAGGCAGGGAGAGCAATCCAGGGGCACTGGCAGGAGGATGTGCCATCCTATAGCAGTGAGGAGAGGAGATGGGGGAGGAATAGTTTTAGATAAGGCAGAAGGAGAGAGAAACCTAGCACAATCCCAGGTTTCTGGCCTCAGTGATGGTGGATGGTGGGGTCATCGATGTGAATGGGGAAGGATAGCCAGGTGTGCTGCTTGTGATGACGTCTAGGTGGATACGTGGATCTGGGGCTCAAGCCAGTGAACCGAGTCAGACAGGAGATGAGCTCCTGCCCTCCAGGATGGTCTCTGGGAAGTCAAGGAGGCTGCTGAGGGACAGAGCACACAGAGCAGACCTGGGGGACGATGGGCAGGGGCAGTCAGCAAAGAGGAGGGAGGCAGGGAGGATGAAGAGTGGCAAACTGTGGCATCACAGAAGCCAAGCTGGGTATCCACAAGAAATAAAAGAGCAAACAGGTACCAGAAGATGGTAAGCAAGCTGAGGACTTTAGAGTACTTACAGCAGGAACAGGATGGGAGCAGAAGGCTGCGGCACAAAATCGAAGGGTTAACACAACCCAGAGGGGAGGCCATTCCTGGGCCACCTGACATGAGGGACAGTGTGGTGGGGTGGAGGTGTGAGGCCTTAGCTGCATCTAAACAGCTTAGTCCAGCAGCTAAAAAGCAAAGACCACATGAACATGCTGCTGAGCCCTTGCCCATGGCCTTGGTGTGTGCTGGGCTGCAAGGGAGGGGCCCTGACGCCCAAGACCCATTAGGCACAATAAATCCACTTATGCTCACAACCAACCCCAGCTGAACTTAGCTTCACGATGAGCAATGACAGATTTTTTTAAAAACTCTTTTTATACTGCATAATAATGATACCAACTACTGATTTCACATACATATTGCAAATCCCGGGATGGCAGAAACACATTTCGAATGACCTCACTAATCATTACAATATCACAGTTAAGCAACAAAGCACAAAGTAAGTATTGTCAATGCTCTGGGTAGAAATGACACATTTTTATGACATGACTGTGTCATGAAAAGAGTATGGGGTATGTGTCTGTCTTGTGTGTATATGCAAATTATTGGTATTTTCATAACTCATTTATCTGGGAAGATGAAGACTTAGACATGACAGAATTCCCCAGATTAGGTTTCTCTCTTCAAGTTCTGAAAGAGCATTACTTTGACCATTTAAATTTGTTCTTGCTTGTGTGCTATTATTACCAACTGCCTTTTTTCCCTGCTGCTACACTGCCTGTTTAGCTGCCTAACTCCTGTTCTAGTGTCTGCTTCTAAGATTGGACTAGGTCCCTCATTTAGAACCCTTAGAAGGCTTCCTGTTATACTTCAAAATGAACTCAGCACTTTTCACCAGGCACCCCTGAGCAGGAGTGCGGACCACCTCCTTGATCCTAGCCCCCTCTCCCTAAAATTCTCCCGGGCTGTCACACTTAACCCCCTTCCCAGGGCTTCCTAGGAGTTACCTCTACTTAACATCCCATTTCACATTAACTTGTTTACTTACTTATCATGCATCTTCTCCACAAGAGTGAGGGGAGACTTTTCCTGTTTCATCAACTTCTACACTCCCAACTCAGTGCCTGGCCAGCAGAAACCATGGAGCAAAGCTTTAAGAAATCACGTTCAACGAGCGCGTGAGTCTAAAGAAGAGCCCAAGGAGGCAAGAGCAAGGCTCTGATGATGTATGTTCTCGCTACTCGTGTGCCGAGAGCCCTCCTCCTTCCTCTGCTCTCTTCGACGCTTTTTAATTCCATCTCTTGATTCCTTACCTCTCTTTGCTCCCACTATTCTAAGTTTCATGTTTTTCATTTCCTTACTTTAAAAAAATGTTAGTTTTATCATAGACATATACCTAAATAATATAACATTTAGCGTCGCTTGTTTCTGGAGACATAAATATCTCATATACTTTGTAACTTTCTTTAATTTGTTTTTTCCCCCTCAATACTGTTTCTAAGATTCGCCCATGGTATTGCCTACAGCTAGAGTTCATTCATTTTCATTTTCACTCTGTATAGTTAATTCTGTTGTAGGAATATAGCACGGTTGGTCACATCATTCTTTTGTCTGTGAACATTGGGGTTGTTTCTGTTTTTTGCTGTCACAAACAATGTTGCGGTGAACAATCCTGAGTACAACTTTTGGTGCACATATGCACGTTTCTCTAAGTTATGTAACTAGGAATGAATTTGCAGGATTTCACGGGCATGTTAAACTGCAGAGTTCAGGTCAAGCTACTTGCCAAAGTGGGGCACTATTTTATGCTCCTACCAGCAGAAATCAAAGTTTTATGTGTTTCTTTAAAAAAAAAAAAAGCACAGAATTGGTATTTGATAAATATTTTTAAAATGCAATCTAACATTCTCTGTCTTTTAACTGGTAGGTTTTGTACATTTATGTTTACTGTGATTAATAACGTACTTGGACATATTTACCAATTTATGGATTCTCTATCCTTGCTTTCATCTCAGACGTTCCTTTTAGGTTTATTTCCCTTCTCTTGGAAGTATGTTCCTTAGAGGTTCCTTTAGTGAAAAGCTGTTGGGAGTTTACTCTTTTGGTTTTTGTTTATCTGAGAATGTCTTTATCTCATGAGGACACTCTGTACTTAGAATTCATGTACACATCAGTAGTAACAAAATTTCTGGAATAATAGTGTTGTGTCCACTAGAATGTCCTATAGGCACCAAGAGAAGAAAAGCATAACAACTAGTAATGCACCAAATATCACCCATCTCCCAGGTATCTGGTCCACATCAATGATGCAAGGCATGCTTAACAGACACAGGCCATCATTCCTGGTCTCAAAGGAGCTGTGAGCAGCATTGGATAAAAAGGAAGTCACGTTAAACTTGGGCAGAGAATGAAAGTCTTTGTGTAAAGGCTGAACTGGGTGGTTTAAAAAGTGCTACGGGAGTTCAGAGCAGGAACCGCCTAAAGAGTGCTGGGTCCCAGTCAGGTCAGGTTGCAGAAGCTCCTGACTTCCATTTCCACACAGCACTGTGCATGTGTCCAAGCCACACCTTCACCTTGAATCTAAGAGAAGCCAGAGCATGTTTTCTTCTGAGACAGTATCATGGATTAATCTGAATCCTGACTCAGGCATGAAGTCGATAAAAGCAAACACTGAGACAACTTTTCTGAAAAACCAAGTGAGAAAGTAAGCAAATGCATGAAATGCCACGCACAGATTCCCTGCATGGCAGACTGAACACGCCACTGAGTGATTAGTTCGGTACCAAGTCTCTCTGTGAATAGGGGGCATTCCGGCGTGGCTTTGAAAAACAGAACAAGACAGTGCAGGTTATACGAGGGCTGGGCTGAAAGCCGCAGGAATTTCTTTCAACTAATTTTTTTGAAAGGTTAATAGCTGGAAGGGTTATGTGACACATCTTAAGCAGACTATGGGAAAGAAGTGTATGTTATTTGTGACATTAATTCCTAATCCATGGTACAATGAGTCACTCATTGACCAGGGAAGAATCTAACCTATTTGGGAAATGAAACTTTCGAAATATTAACTACTGAGCAAAGTGTTAGCTAGAATACAATAATGGTTGAGTCTAGAAATAAGATGAAAAGACCCATTCTGACTACAGTGAGGAAAGGAATTCACTTTCTTAATTTAGGAATTGCTCCATTTCAGTCATCCACCCTCCCCTCTACAGAGGTTAAATGCAGAACGTGTCCGTTCTGAGAAATCTTTTTCTTTTCCTTCTAGAGTGTGACCTGCAGGTGGTAAAGACAAAAAGTATAATTGCGAAGGTTCGTGTTGTGGGGTCAAAACTCAGTTTCTCCTCTCCCACCCTCACCTACTTGCCTGGCAAGTGAAAGTTAGCAGGGAGCAAGGACCGAGAAAAACGGCACAGGGTGTCTGGGGCCCTAGACCTCAGGCTTAGGTGGCGCCTGCAAGCTGGGCAGGTTGTACGGCCCACACAGTTCATTCACAGTAGCGTGCTCACCTGTTCCCAGTCTTGGTGAAAATTCGGCAGCTTTCTGGATCTGCACATTCAATTTCCTGTGTTCAAAGACCAGGTGTGTGGATGCTCTTGGAAGGAATTTTCCAAACATCGGCATTGTTTAAAAAATAATGATAGTGGAGAGAAGATTCCTCAACATACTCATTTCAGGGATACCAGACAGTCTCCCTTCCAAGAAACCCTTAAATAATAATGAAAAAGGAGACAATGGTCTCCCTGAGATATTAGTAACCTAAGCTCTAAAGTGAGTGGTCCTCTGTAACTGGTCAGTAGCAGGAAAATGGTTTCATTGGCTCTGCTCATTTCTGTACCTGTCTCCATGTGTGGGTGCAGAGATGAATAGCACTACTATGAAAGTCAATGAGTGGACTTGATAAAGTACTTACTGTTTTCACGTTTGAAGTTAATTCCCACCCCAATTCTGTAAGGTAGGTGCAGTTATATTTTCCATTAAAAAAAAAAAAAAAAGCCCAGAACACAGACCAAAGAATTGACTGAAGGCCACATGGCTTGTTAAATAGCAAGATAAACTTCAAACCAAAGGTCTGGGTCCAGGATGTGCCCTCTTAACTGACATGCCACGCTGCAGCGCCTCCTGAATGAAGGTCATTGGAAAAAGTCTCTCTTTGCCTTTAGTTGAAAATGATAGAAGAGAAAAAGGAGTATTCCAGGAACACTTGAATCAATTCAAGACTTCAGAAACAACGTTGCCAAGAAGGAAGAGAGAACCAAGGGAAGAGATGTTAATACGGAATCAATGGAGTCACTGTTTAAAGAAAATAAAGGACATATTCTCCTGGGTGGGTGCGAACTGTTTATTCACCAATACCTGATGAGATACAGAAAACACAGACAGACACACACACACAGTAAACAAACACCGTATTCGAAAGAACATCAGTCATATACTGTTTTAAATTCTGATATATTCCCAAATGCTTCCAACTTAACAACATCTGGCCTCAAGAACGTGACCAGTGTTCTTTTAAGAGAAGTGGCCGTGATCTCGTGCATAATTATTTGGGCCTGGGGGAACCAATGGTGGTGCCAGTGAATTGTTTCTTTCTTTTAAAAAATCCTCCAACTCAACAGACTTATCGGAATGGCATCCAATACTTAATTTCTACACTTGTTATCCTGTAGGAGCAGCGAGGAAAGGAAGGTGAAGGCGAACCGCCCCAGGAAGAGAAACACCTAACAAAGGGTGGAAAAAAATACTCTACGCTTTTATTTATTTACATCATTCTTTCAAACTGCCCTTGGACTTGGACTTTCAAAATTGAAAAACAAACCCATGATGCCATTAAAAAAAAAAAACGAATGGACAGGAGGAACCAAGAGAATGGAGAACGGAGATAAACTGAGGCCACACAAATTTGCCTCTAATGAGTATGTATTACTTTCATAATGGGCATAAACGTCTTGAAAGCACATCATCATTACCAATTACTATTTTCAGTGAGCATAATACACGTGATGCTCCGTTTCTCCTCTCAAGGTGCATGTTGTCTAATGAAAGAGTAAATTATGGTATTTTGTGGCTGTTGACATTACATAACCCTCATTAGGGCTTAGTCATATAATGACCACATGTAAGGTATGCAATTTGCCAACTTTAGCAAAAGCTGGATTATGGGGGCTGAAAAAGGAGAAAGAGGAAGACAGGTGGCTAATTAGAGAGAACACAACCGTGTTACTGGGGTTTTAGTCCCCACAAGCTAAAGCATCTGCCATGTAAATCCTGATGAAAAGACTTATTTTTAGAAAAAGACATGGTCTATAAATGAAGAAAAAAAGTCATTTTATGATAGATGCATCTTAATTACAATTGGGTAAACATTAAGCCTTTAGGAAATTTCTGATTCACACAATTACTAGTGAGATGTCTTATGCAGACTCTGGATTATATGACCTCTTCTATTTTGAATGGAAATGTTCATTATATTAAAAGGAATTACTATGTATCTATATAATTGGCAATAAAAACAGCAGTAATTACATCAATAGTGACTACTATGTCCTGAGCATGGATCCACATTATTAACAATAACAGTGTAATATAAAAGATTGATGATCACAGACACGTATTTGACTAAAGGAATTATCATTCATATATATATATATATCAATCATTCAGATTGTGGCATGGATGTGTCTTCCTTACTTTCCCCTGGATCTACATTTAACTATCCCCAGTTTCTATCCTCTCCCTTTCCTGTCTTCATTCAGTCCCTGATTGCATATTACATGACAGCTACTATATCAGAGGCAAATCAAAAGAGCACAGAAGAGGAAGTGCCAAGCTTTATCCTAGAGAGGCCAACTTCAGGGAGGAGGTGGCCTTGGCAATGAGTTTTGAAGAATGGTGGGAGTTTGTTAGGCTGAGAGACACAAAATCTCACGGCTTGTTCTTTTAAACAGGGGGAAATAGGTCTGGAGTGGCTAGATCACAGGGGTGTGTAGATGGATTTGGGGTGGGTGGGAAAGAAAAAGGGGAGAGAACGGTTAAGAACAGACTGTTGCATTCCAGAGCTCAGAATATACAGACCTGTGGGCAATGGGCAATTTTCACTCCCACATCTCCTGAAGCCTGCTGGTTTCCCACGGTTGGTTCATGCAATGTAGCCCCTCCCACAGCTCCTTTCTATAAGCCAGTCTTGTCTTTCCAGGAAAAAGAAAATCTGCTTTTCTGACTAAATGTACTCCGGATCTTTCATCCACTCCGGGAGAGTGGGACTTCATAGTCAAGCACAGTAAATGTTCATGAATGTATGTGAAGACCATCATTTTTGGAATTCATTTCAAATTCTTGATCGCAACTTTCCCCATTCTTTACAAATCTGCTTTTTTTTAAACTAGTAAAAGCTAGTTTTCTGGAACTAGGTTACAGACAGACTTTGGCCCATTTAACAAGGTCAGACTGTTTATTCTTGACGGAATTCTTTCCCACTGTAAAAAGGTACTTTTAAATGCCACATTCCAAGAGCGGTGCCAGTAAGCCACTGAAGCATATTTTCCCACAAGAACTGATACCACGTGCCGTCCCCACCTCGCTCAAACCAGCCGGAGTTACATAAGGTGCAGATAGCGCTCACCGTCACGGTGAGACCTACTAACTGCGGTCTGCCAGCAAGCATTCAGAACACCGCCATACACTTCAAAACACCACAGAACTTTAAAAACGAATGAACCAAAATAACAGTAGTTAAAAAGAAAGGCAAGGAGAGCTTTAGAAATACCAAAAGAGAATTTAGACAGCAGAAGAATAGCAATTTTGTGACTTTATATTAGTACCCAAACCTAGAAGTAGTAGAGATTTTTCTCCCTTATTTTGGGGTTTTTGTGGTAGAGTTGTTAAATGTACAGCCCCACTTTTCGATTCTGCCAGCCTTCAAAATAAATATATGAACAGCGCAAAAGTAAATTCTCCTATGCTTTCTGCTTCTTTCTTTTGGATGTTTCCCTGAGACTTGAAGGTAGAGTATTCCTGCACAGCCAACTGTAAAGCTTCACATGCACATTTATGAGGGATTTAAAAAGAATCAGTATCCGTACAGATGCTGGGTCCAACAATGACACTCAGCCTGTGTTTCAATCCCCAGGGAAAAAGAAAACAGACTATAGGAGCAATACGAGGAATAGTTAGTTCAGCAGCCCAAAGAGCATCATTTAGAAACAAACTTGGAATATTAGAAATAAAATATGAAAGAAAATCTAGTATTACAAAGCCATCATAAAAAGTTTGAGCTTAGATTAACAAAGACATGTGCCCCATCTTCTCAAGGACCCAAGTGGATTAAACTAAATGACTAAAAGAAATTACAACGCAGACAATTTTCAACCCTTTCCTGCGACACTGTGGTTCCTCTAAAGGTCTTAGTTTTTTAAAAATACACAAAATGTGAAGTGCAGAAGTTGGGGAGGTGCAGGAAGGTTTGTGACCTTGGATAAGGAAGGGATGAAGCACAGTAACTATCTGAAGGTTAGGAGTGGCTGTCCAGGCAGACATTCAAAGTGTAAATGTTACTCCCTCAAAGCTCCAGTTACTATCAGGGAGTGACGCAAGTAACTGGGAAGATTAGCTAAAAGTTGCGTCTAAAACAAATAAAAAAAAAAACAACTTTAGATGCTTATAATTGATGATGCAATGGCCCCAGCAGCAACATGGAAAATGCCCTAGTTGGAACTTCATTCATTGATTCATTTATGAAAGCAGGGAGTTGGGAAAGCACTTAGGTTCAAACAGTCGTGAGAGATTTGATGGTGTCAGATGATATAAATAGGCGTTTGTGTGTTTAGGGGTGGTCTTGGGTAGGAGAGAGGGTGGCAGCACAGAGGCGTAGGGCAGGGCTACGCTGCAAAAAACTCCGCATGCCTAGTTACAGAGTTTGAAATTCATTCTTTAGGCACTGGAGAATCACGAGGACTCATGTCATTCATTCAACCATGTATATTTATTAAGCGCCTACCATGTGCCAGGAAGGCACTGTGGGAAACACTAAAATAGTGTAAGATTTGGATGGAGTGACTAAAAATGGACATGGCCAATGCAGAATGTCCACTGTAACAGAATTTCAGTAACATAATTTGACTTAGGAGTTTACACTATGAGACTATCAAAGCCCAAGCAAAATGAAGGAAGTAAGTAGTGACATCTGCAAAACCAGGATCACCTATCCAAAGGATCACGGAGGACATCACAATCCAAGTTATAAAAACACTGTTTTATATCCAATCCCAAGGTCTGTGTCTCATACTCCTTTGAATGAATATAACACAATATTTGAGGTAAGCAAATTTAGAGGATATGGAATTAGCTCATTAAATACAGTTTGTCAGACTAGTTCCTGACCAATCACGGAAGGCATCTCTCTCATAAGAATGCTAAACGTTAAGAGGACATGATCCCCCCTCCCGCTATCTTCTCAATCCCTGAGACTCCCTTTGCTTGCATACCTCTCTAAAGCATTTAGCATTGTCAACCTTAACACAGTACTTGGTCTTTACACTCAAACTTGACCTCAAGCTTCTGAGATTTCAGTGGCACCACACAGGGCGAGTATGTAAGGGGTTATAAAAACCAGGTGACGACCAGACCCCATCTACACCACACCTTGATAAACCTGCTGGCCGAACAGATACATGGAGGAAGCAAAGAACATCCTGTCCTTTGTCTGAGTAAAGCATCTTCTGGGCAGTAGCACTACAGTGAAACTGTCTTCACCCAGAACTAACCTGCAACAGTGACCACTTGTGAAGGAGCTAGAAGTAGGTGGGTCAAGCGAATGACTATCTTTTATAAACAAGGAAAGCAGTCATTTGATTAACTTTGCAAGTACACTTGGTGCAATGAAATACCCGCACACACGCGCTCACACCCACAGCAGCTCTCTGCACACCAAGGCACACACGATCTTTCTACACGGGAGACATTCTCGCAGCAGTCATCAGTGTTTGCTTTCTCTGCGGAGGCAGAGGGAACCTATCAGATGGTAACTCCAAATGTGTTTTATTACCACTGAGAATGCGTAACGGAGGATCTGGATGGGTTTCCATGTTTGTTTTGGCTCTGGCATTTTCCATGTACCCAGCCTTGGGAATCTTGAAGAAAACGTGTCCTGTTCCCAGCTCTGTGCACTGCCCCATTGTATTCCACTTCCCTCACTGGCGAAAGTGAAAACGAAACCGGCACAAACACCCCATTGTTAACTATGAAATATGTACTGGCAACTGGAAGTTTTCACAAAACAGACCTGGTTGTGTCATGGCAAGACGCTGAGCAGAGAGGGAGTTACAGGAGCCTTTCCGGCTTCAGAGGTGTGTCCTGCCCTTTCCCTGAGGTGCTGAGGCGACAGGGCTTTGGGTTTTTTCCATTATACTCGTGTAATGCTCTCGGTCTGATTTACTCAGTATGCACTGGCAGCGTCTGCAGACTTCTGTGGGAGCAGCGCGGCTGCCCAAGCTGAGGCACAAACCCTGCCAGGTCTCCATAGTAAATACAACACGCACGAAGAGGAAACAAGCATAAACAATTTATTTTCTCCTGTAAAAGATGACATTGTTCTCCGATCTCTGGTCCTGTTTCACTTTGTCAGCTTGGTGGTGCCAACTGGGTCCCGTACAATGAGTGACTCCAAACACAGACACGGAAAATGAGTATGGACCATGCGGCACACACATCCCCGGGGCCGTGTCCGGGTGGGCTCTCAGAGGAGGGTGCTGGAGGCCTCTGTGAGCATCCCACATCCTGGCACCAGTGAGCAGGGAGGGCTTCCTTGACCCCCAGCCAGGCAGGGTTCCTGAGTCACATGGCCCCCTAGAATGGCGCCCCTTTAACGTTACCTCTTTTTCTAACTATACATTTCTTTGTGAGACTATTGATTAAGATCTGTCTCCCCATTTTGACTGTAAGTTCTGTGAGGGCAGAGAGCTCGTCCATTTCTGTTTACCATCATCTCTCAGGTTCCCTGATGCATGGAAACCCATCAATACTTATTTGCTGACTGAATGCTGCCATTCCACTTCATTAATTTCCTCCCGTAGGCTGATCAAAGTTTCTGAATCTGAAAGGTTCGTTTGGTGCTTGCTCAATGCTACCAAGCCTGGAGTTAGAGTAGGAAACCATTTAGCGCTAGAGACATAAAAAGGGAATGTGAGCAATTCAATTTTTCTAATACTTGTGGCGTTAAATAAACGAATGATCTTAAATAAGGCAACTTCGAGAATCTTATCAGCTCCATAGAAGAAAAATCTTCAAGTGAAATGCTGCACTTTGTAGAGCAAATACAAATCTTCCCATGCTTACTATTCATTTGCGCTCTTCTGGTGATTTCTCGAGTGGAAGACGTTTTCAGAACATACATCTCTTTTAATAGAGAAGGCGATGTGCGAAGAAAGACCTCTGGAGAAGGGGAATGTGATTTGCTGAGGGTTGTGTGAAGTCACTAAGAAGATAGGAGAACGTTCTCCCTCTTCTATTATTGAACCAAGTAGAGACTTCATCCAAGTCGTGTGTGTCAGGCGCAAGCATTTGGAGGGAAAGTGCTCTTTCCACCTCTCGTCTAATGATTACATAAAAGCCCTCCCACCACACTGGAAAGTCACTGTAATGATATTCACTGCGAAGCATAAACGAGTGCAGGGCAGGCCAACCCTGGACTTCATCCCAGGATGTGAAGTTACTGAGGCACCGAAAGGGAGAGAGTGCATTTTAAGGTGTAGACTTCCATCCACAGGCAGCTTTATGGTAACTGTCCTGGGGAGTGAGCGGCGCTGAATGCCTGGGCGTTGGCAGTCACATCTGCGTGGGGAAATGTCAACACTGGCATGGGTCTGGACAGCCAAGTTGTCTCACGTCCAGTGAGCGCAGCGCCGCGGATGCTGTCGCCATCAGGCACTGGGGGGATTTTAAGAGCTGACACAGGAGTGAACGGACAGAACTTGATTCTTCCTAAGCAACGACACATGTGTAAGACACTCAGCTATGCACAAGGATGGCAGAAGTTGCATTCTGAGGTCCTACACAAACAATCGATGAACCAGGAGCCACGGATTCATGCCTCAGTGTCTGCCAATGTGTCAAAATGTGGTGTGAGCCAGTTGTCTTTTTAAATGATAATTTCAGCAAGACCTAGAATGTACTTTATAAAATGGACTGTTGAATATTTGTGGAACTTCTGGACGCCCTTTGTATAGAATCAGAGAGTTCCCAAGAACACAGGTTGATAAACGGCGAAGTACTAGAGCCTATGATGGGGAGAAAAGGGAAGGAGTGGGGGTGGTGGGTTCTCCAAGCCGTACGCAATCTGTTTGCTGAATTCAGACGTAACCTGGTCACGAACTGCCTTCCACAGCCTCAGTGTCCCTGCCTGCACAATAAGGTGGTTCACAAGGAGTTCCAAAAACACCAAATCCAGTGGCAACAGCATCACCCTGCCTGCTATGGTTCAGTTTAGGAAAAAAGTAATAAAGAATCTGCATCACAAACAGCGAAGGCGACTCTTTCCCTGAGCTGCTGCTCACAGCGCTTCATCATCATCAGCATCATCACGGGGTGGCTGGTGAAGTCCCAGGCTCTGCTTTGAGACTTGCCCTGTCGGTGTGACCAAAACTTCTGGCTCAGTGGTTGGTCTCTACTTCCCTTTTGTCCTGACAGACAAAAATAAGGTGCACCATACACCACACTGACAAGGGAAGAACTTAGAAATGTTTGACCTCAAAATGACTTAAAATACAATTTTAGCTTATCTCAAAATGTGTTTTATATCCTTGAAACATTTCTGCCACCGAGAGTACAGAATCACGTAAGTCGTGAACTTTACGTATTACTTATGTGCCACAGAAAGGACCTCCCTGCAACCTTTTCTCTTTGGTTCTCCGCAAAGGTGACATTTCAATGCAGGTCACAAAAGTTGAGTTCCACGGTTTCAGAGAAACTCTTCTGATAAAAATAGCCCATGCTGAGTCTAACGGTCCCCACTTCTCTTCACATTCCCAGCTCCTGGTCCCACAAGGGGCCTCGGACACTTACAGAAACTTCAGTCCACGTGTCCACACTCTGCCCCCACACCTGACAGCTGCTGAGGGGAACACAGAGTGGCACAACCTGCTGTTAGGCGGAAGAACGTGAGAGCTGCTCGGGAATCCCAGTGCTTTGAGAGTGGCAGGGTGGGGGTGGGGGTGGGGGTGTCTCAGGCTCTAGGTGGCGTGCCTCCCTGGCATCCTGAGTTTCATGCCCCGTGAAGGAAGGCATGGCTGGAGCAGGGCCAGCGTGGCCTCCTCGAAAGCGTGAGACCCAGGCCAAGGGACCGTCTTGTCAAGTCTAAGGTATACATTGAATCTATCTGCACCTTAATTCTACAACCTGTACAGAAAGAGGTGTAAACAACCCTTATTCTGTGCAGGGTTCTGGGAATGCCTGACTGTATACTCAGCAGCAAGAACCCAATACGCCCTATGGGCACCTGAGTGCCATGTTGGGGGCAGCCCAGTGAAGTCAGGCATCGAAGGGCACTCACCTCCCTTATCAGACAGAGACGATCTGAGGTACAACTACAGCCCAGACTTGCAGTGATTCTCCTACATCAGTATTTACCCCAAAGGCCAACTCTTTCCAGGATCTTAAAGCGTGATACATTAACCCTCCAAATAATTACAAACAAGCCAGAGAGCAGTATCATGACAGGCATTAACAAGATGTTACTTTGAAATCACTGAAGGAGAAAGCAGGGATTAAATTCTGCAGGGCGTACCAGAAGGGAATATCTGAGTCAGGGTTAGGAAGATAAGTAATGTATCAGCATGTCTCATGGCTGGAAGATGTCAATTTTAAATCCATTAACTTGCAATTTCCTTTCACATTCCACAGATTAAGTTGATTCCCAGTTCCTGTATGACATAATCCACAAAAAAATGTGTAATTTTCAGGAAGTGGAAAAATAAATACCCATTTAATCTGGAAAATTGCGATTCCAAGTTTTAAATACATCACCATGTGCATGTGAACCAATGTATCGGTATACGACATGGACTTTTTCCTTTAAATAAAAAAATATATGAAACAATGGGAAAAAATGTGAATGCCGTGTTCTATAGGAATCATACCCTTTATTATTACCATTAAACTCTAACTGTCATTTTCAAGTCAAGTCTGTATTTGTCCCAGTGTCTTCCAGTTGCTGATGTTTTTTACTGTCCCCCTAAGTAATACAGAGTAGGCAACAGAAACTGGATCCTGAGAGATCAGGTATTTATGATCGCCTTTCCCCTTTTCTCTATGAAATAGTTTGCCTGCATTTTCCTGTCTGAACCTATCAACTTTCAGCAAGAATGGAATGTTAATTGATGTTACACACAAGCTGGGCTATCATTCCTCAAATTTAATAAGCAAAAAAAAAAAAAAAAAAGAGAAAGAAAAAGAAAAAAAATCAAAACCACCTACGTTTCCTGTTTTTTATTTATGGTTTGGGGGATCAAAATAAAGTATCTCTCTCAGTGATGGCTCACCCTTCCCTCAATTAACATACCCAGGGACCAGTTCCTTCCATCTGCTCCTCTGATGACTGTCCGGATCACAAAGCCCATTCAAGCTTCTCCCCAGGGCCTTGAAACAACATGCGCCAGCTACTTCCTAGGGAAGCCTGCAGCCTACCTCACCCTTCCCACGGGGAAACACACAGCCTCAGCCCCTTCTGGTGTGGTTATGTAAGACTACAGGGGCCTGCTGACCAGCCCGAAGCTGAGGCGTTTCCTTTAAACATCATCTGTGCCTTGTCTTCTCAATGACTATGGTGCTTGCTGGACAGATAGGAAACAAGTACAATTTATCTTTCAACCATGGGGATGCATTCCAAGGGATCCCCTGTAAAAATTCCAATGCCCTAGGTAAAGTAAGTAATGTTGGGAAAGTATGTAACCTCACATGTCCAGGTTGTAGTATCCGTATTTCGGGGTTGGGGAAGCAGAACGCTTTTGTAAATTGAATGTTTTTCTAAGGCAAGTTATCTCTCTGAGTATTTCCAATTCCCCTCCCAATTTTCTACTTCTCAGCCGAGGCATTACTGGAATGTGGGAAAACAATTTTGCTGTGTGGAGTATTAGCCTCCCTGCAGCCACTTCCACCCCAAGTCATGTGATAACCAGAGACGTGGCCATCCATCTGTCAACACCACTCCATGCCCAGGGCACTGCTGCCCCGACGGAGAGCCCTGTCGGGGCGAAGGGTGGACTGTACGTTCCCTATGCTGTACATTACATCCCGTGACTGTTTTTATAACTAGCAATTTGTAACTGATTAATCCCTCCCCCCTTTTCATCCACCACTGCGGGGGGGGGCGCTATATAAAAAAGTGGAGACGTTTTGCTCACTGGCGGACCACTGGCAGTAATAACGTTAGGGGCATGGAATGGGGGCAGTTTGTCATTCAAAAGAGGAAAAATAAGTTTGAGAGAACAGCGCTTTTTCACTCACCACAGAGGTGAGAGCCATCTGGAAACTGTAGATGCGGGCAAGGCCGAAGTCAGCTAGTTTTATCTGTCCACTGCTGGTCACCAGAATGTTCTGTGGTTTTAGGTCACGATGCACGACTCGGTGAGAATGAAGAAAGTCCAGACCTCGAAGAAGCTGAAACATCATGTCCTAAATAAAACAACAACAAAAAGTCAATGAACAGTCAAAACAGAAATTCAGCATGTCAGATCCTCAGCACCAAAAGAGAGTGCCTGGCACAGAATGTCTGCTGAATGAATGAATTTATCTCCCTTCCTACCTCTCTACTCTTCCATCTTCAGGATCACTACAAAAAACTTTACTCTAGCCCTGTCCTTTATTAATGAAAGGACAACTTAAAAATAGTTTCACACGGCATAGGAAATATTCCGGAAGAATATACACCAAACTGGTGTCACTGGTCAATGGTGGGGACAGGAGGTGTGGGGGGTGGTGAGAGGGGCTATTTTTGACTTCCTATACTTCGACATGGCTTAGTATATGATCTCAATAATTAAAATCCAGGGAACAATATTAACGATAATTATTTTATAGCCCTGAACATTAAGCAGACACTGTGTCCAAGGGCTGTTCTAAGCACCTTCTGTTTAGTAACTCAATCCATACCACAGCATTAAGGTAAGTAATACCATCACCCTAGTTCACAGGTCAAGAAAGTGATACACAGTAGGCATATACAGTAAGCCCAAAGTAACACCACTAGCAAGAGACCGTCTTGATTCAGAGTCCAGAAAAACTGGATTAAATGCCAATGCCCTCCTTTATTAGACCAATGATTGAATGGCTGCATAAAACCAGCTAAGTCATCTAACCTCTTCAAGCCTCAGTTTTTCCATCTGTAAAATGGCAAAGTACCAAAACCTGTTTTGTACAATTGTTGTTGATAAAGCACCAATCAAGGTAGTGAGCATTCAATAAATGGCAGCTGTTCTTGCCATCCTTATTAGCCAGAAGGGGGGCTTTTAGAAACAAAAGCAGTATCATCACATCTCTCTGTAATTATAGAACTGATAAAATTAGATACAAGATTTAAAACTCAGAAACAGCATCTGAAAGTATGAACTTAAAATTCCATGAAATAATCCATGAACCATGAAATGATCCTCTGAAATCTGAGGTTGGTAAGATTGATCTACCCCTCAAAATACTGTGAGAATGGTGTGTACAGGTAAGACAGAATTTTCTTGTTCCTATAAGGGTAAGAAAAATGATTAGGCAGCATCTCAGGCTTTACAGCTGGGGGCGGGCTGTGAGGATGCACTTGTTCAGCAGCTGGACCACTAACCCTCTCACGGACAACAGCAAACCGTATTTTGCCATGTATAATGTGCACCCACGTTCTTGGCCCAAACTTTCAGGAAAAAAATTTTACGTTCTAATTTTTATTTCAATTATTTAATTATTTATATTTAGATACTTGTTTTTTTTTTTGTATTATAAAGGAATTTCAGCATTTACTTTTAAACATACTAGGGTGGTACAAGAAATTTTATGTAACAAATAATTACAAAACACAAGAGCAGATGCAAAGTATTTCAGGTACTATCCATGCGCAATGCACATCCTTATTTTTTCCTCAAAAATTTGGGCAAAAAAGTGCACATTATACACAACAAAAGACGCTATTTAGTTTCTGGTGTAAGGTACCAGTTCTTCCTTCAGCGATGGGAGTTGTCTTCACATCCCAGCTTGTTTAAAACCAAAGTCTCAGCTTTTCCACTTACATACTGGAGAAAATAGTGCATCCTTTTCATAATATTCAGTATTAGATTTACATGAAGTCATGTATGCACAGGGGTCGGGCAGTTTCTGGCACATGGTAATCATTTAACACATGACAATCACTAAGGTGTCTGATTTCTTGGGGGAGACAGGTCACAAAACTCCCAGAGAAAGTGTCCAGAGCCACAAGGTCAATGAACAAAGTGCTGAGGGTGGGCATGCAAGGATCCCTACAAAAAACTTTACTCTAGCCCCATATTTTATTAATGAAAGGACAACTAAAAAATACTTTCACACGGCATAGGAAATATTCCTATAAGCTGTAAAGCCCGAGATGCTGCCTAATCATTTTTCTAACCCTTATGGGAACAAGAAAATTCTGTCTTCCCTGTACACACCATGCTCACAGTATTTTGAGGGGTAGATCAATCTTACCAACCCCAGATTTCAGAGGACCATTTCATGGTCAAATTTTAAGTTCATACTTTCCTCCTTGAGGTCCACCTAAACGGAGGCAGCAGCCCCCCCCCTTATAAGTGGTTTCAGTTATCCATGGTCAACCGCATTCCAAAAAACATTAAATAAAAAACTCCAGAAATAAACAATTCCTAAGTTTTAAATGCTTGTCTGAGTAGTGTGATGTCCGTCCCACACGGAACATGACTCATCCTTTTGTCCAGCGTAGCCACGTTGCACACACACCACCTGGCTGTCAGTCCCTCGGTAGCCCACTCAGCCATTACATCGGTTATCAGATGTTTTGTGTGTATGTGTGTGTGTGAGGAAGAGAGGGACAGTGAGTCACGGGAGGGAGGGACCGAGAAGGGGAGAGGAGGAGACACAGAGAGAGCACATCCACCTAACTTTTTTGGTTAAAATTTTATGTATTGATTTTTTTTTTAGAGAAAGAAATATTGAGTTGCTGTTCCACTTCTTTATGCATTCATTAATTGATTCCTTATGTGCCCTGATGGGGATCAAACCCACAGTCCTGGCGTATCAGGATGATGCTCTACCCAACTTGAGCTACCCGGCCAGGGCCCACGTAACTTTTATGACAGTATACTGTTATCATTGTTCTGCTTGATTATTACTTATCATTGTTAATCTCTTACTTTATCAGAGGTATGTTAGGAAAAAATATAGTATATACAGGGCTTTGCACTATAGTGGTTTCAGGCATCCTCTGGGGGCCCTGGAACATACACCCCATCCTGTGGATAAGGGGGGACCACTATGTTCTGAACTGGCAGGGGTCACCTTCTAAATGTCCGATGGTGACAACTCGGGAGAGGACTGTTCTGTTGATGGACAGCAGTTCTTCAAGACTTAAGAACCACTACAGGTCAAACAACAATGGACACACACGAATGTGGAAACGAAGCACAAAATGTTGAGGACAGTACTGTTCTGCTCTGGCAGGTACGTCTGTACCGGAGACGTGCGCACGCTTGGGAGCACTACCCTTTAAACAGCATGGCTAACCTGCAGCGAGGCCGTGCTGGCTCATCGTTTTCAGCTCCTTGGACACCAAGTGCCAACCATTTAAAATGGTACAAAGAATAAATCTGCTTGGTTTGTATTTCAGTGTTCACACGATAAGCAGCAAATTAGCAGAATAAAAGTTTAAAAGTTTGAACTGATTAATTAATAATAAAGCTCATCTAACTTTATAAAAAGCCTGAATTACGGAGTAAAAAAATGTGCAATGCTTTTATTTGTGCATTTATTTCCACTGCACATACTCTATATTTCTTAATTATAAAACTGGTGCATGCTTAATGCAGAAAATTAAAACATTTAAAAATATTCCACAAGAAGGACAAGAATCACTCAAAATCCTTCTCCTCAGAGAACAAAGAAACCTTCTCTGTTAAATAATTTTTGTGTGTCTTTCCTGTCTGTTTCAAAATTTACATGTACTGCTATATTTGTTGCTATAAACATAATGTATATTTACATTATTACAATTTACATAAATATTATAATCATAATAATTTATACATTATATACTTGCTCCATAGTGTATTAAATATATTTATAAATAAAAACAGTGATTATTCTGTACATACTGTCTTGTGGTTCTTTTGCAAACATTGAGTAATTCATTATATTTTGTTACTACAACGCAACTTCTACAAAAACGTTTTTCACACAATATGATGTTTTAGTGGCTGCATGCTTCTCCCTGAGATACGCCGTAGTCGTCACTAGGTTCTAGTTGTGTTATTTGGAACTCACACTGAGAGTCTAGCTCTCCTTTGTTTGAAGGGAGCGTGGATGAAAATAACGTCCTATCTGAGCTCGGGTCAAGCAGAGCGAATCCACAAAACCGCAGGAACACTGATTCCACGTAAATGACGCCTATTAATGTGTAAAAAGTTAGTGCTGCCCACGAATTGCCATTCTCCAGACTTTGTTGGGCTCCCTTAAATTTTTTTTTTTTTTGGTTGGCACACTGGGTTTCCTTTTAAACCTACAATATCTAGCCATAATTAGAGTTTGAACTAGTGAGCTTTGAAGTAATGATTTTTTAAAAATCTTGCCAAAAATCTCTTTACCTTCAGTAATTCAGTTGTGAGGTAGGTTGATGAACATAGAGGACCTGTGGTAAGTACGATTTGAGGACCCTCCCTCATCATTAACTGTCATTTGTTGGAACTCCTAATCTCAAAGGGAAGGAAATATACTCAACCATCTCAGGAACTCTGGTCACAAGTAAGACATAGTCCCAATTCCTGAGAATGATGTGAACGAACAAGCTGTAACCCTACACAAGATATGAGAAAACAGAAGGTCTGAAACAACACAATAAAGACGTGATCCTGCCCTGACTGGTGTGGCTTGGCTGGTTGGGCATCGACCGACCCGCAAAAGGAAGAAGCTGCCGCTTTGGTTCCAGGTCAGAGCATGTGTCTGGGTTGCGGGTTCCGCCCCTGGCTGGGTACATGGGAGAGGCAACTGATCAATGTTTCTCTCCCCCTCTTTCTCCCTCCCTTTCCCTCTCCCTAAAAATAAATAAATAAAATCTTAAAAAAAAGACATGATCCCAATTCTTGAGAATATGAATAAATAAGCCGTAGCACTACAAGGACCAAAACCAGCTTTCCTTCTGAATCACAGGAAGTGCTCTGCAAAGACATTTCAAAGGATTCTCTACTTATGTTTATTATCTGTTGTTAGCTCCTCAATATTATAATCTCAATTAATTTAGATTATAGACTCAAATATTTCACAGTACTCTTAATGACGCAATGCAATAAAACTGCGGATACTGCCAATTAAGGCTCTTTAAGTTAAACACAGGCAAATCCTTTTTGTTATAATGCACACATCCTGGAATAAAAAAATCTGAACACCTAGTCACGCTTAAAGGTAAACAGTCACTTGGGGCCTCCCTCTGCATCCTTCTGAAACAGATGACATGAAAGCATGTTTCAACAGGACATCATCATGGAATGACGTCTGACTTTCAGTGGCTTTAGGTGGGGTTTGGTCCTTGGCAAATCCCCTAAAACGACTCTGGACTTCCGTCTGAAAATCGGAAATTCTTAAGGCCTTGTAATTGTTTCTTTGAGGTATTCTAGAACTCGAATCCTCTTATTTCTTTAAAAACCAAGCAAGCAAAATGAAAACTTTCTAATGGGAAAAGCTTTATTATTGGGTCTTTTTTCCAACTACAAAGTATTATAAATAGGTCCAAAAGATACTAAAAACACCCAATTTATTCTACACAGTAAATCAAGGAAATGGCAGCTTTCAATAGACAATTTCAGACTTTTGGATGTGTCTATTGAATTGAAGTAATATATTCACATCCTCAAAGTTTTAGTAACAAAAATGTACATCAATAGTTTATCTATGAAAACTTTAAAGTAAGACATAAACAACTTGTAGACAAAGATAATAATTTTTTCCTTCCTTATAATGTGTAAACCATAGTCTTTTCAAGCTTGTTATCCAAGTATCTACAGAATTATCTACACAATGATTTGTTGCTTCCTATGAAGGTTTCCGACCTGGTTGGTGTGTCTCCTATGAAGAGTACCAGAGGAGTCTATAGTTTAACATAAAGGTTTTTCACACTGAACTGAAAACACACTGACTTCTGATACGGGCTATGATTGCAGGAACGGAAGTGAAAAGCACAGGAGCCTACATGTAAGGGTGACGGTAAAGTCACAGAAAAAGTACAAGGCTACTGACAACACTGAGGGCTGGTCCCAGGACCTTTTCATTTTTTATATTTTTCTGATAACTAATATATGTATATATAATACATGCATAATTTTTTGGTTACAATCAAATACACATAACATAAAACTTGCCATCTTAATCATTTTAAGTGCACAGGTTAGTATTAAGTATATTCACACTGTTGTACATCCAATCTCTAGAACAGGGGTGTCAAACTCATTTTCACTGTGGGCCCACATCTGCCTCGTGGTTGCCTTCAAAGGGCCGAATGTAATTTTAGGACTGTATAAATGTAACTACTCCTTAACTGTTAAGGAGTTGAAATTACATTTGGCCCTTTGAAGGCAACCGTGAGGCTGATGTGGACCCTGGTGAAAATGAGTTTTGACACCCCTGCTCTACAACGTTTCCATCTTGCAGAGCTGAGATTTGTGCCCAGGTAGCATCTCCCCATTTCTTCCTCCTGGCCCAGACCCCAGCAACCACCTTTCTGCTTTTAGTTATGTATCTGACTTCTCTAGATAGCTCATGTAAGTGCAATCATACTGTGTTTGTGTATGTTTGTGACTTGCTTATAATATTTAGCATAGTGTCCTCAAGGTTCATCCATGTGGTAAACCTATGTCAGAATTTCCTTCCTTTTTAAGGCTGAATAGTATTCCATTGCATGTATACACCGCATTGCATATCCACTCACCTGGTGACGGACACGTGTTATTTCTGCCTTTTGGCTGTTACAAATGATGCTGCTACAAGCACCGGTGTACAAGTATGTCTTCACGACCCTTCTTTCAATTCTTTTGGATCTGTATACCCAGTATACCCACAAGTGAAATGGCTGGATCTAGTCCCAGGATCTTTTAGAATCACAGCTGTCCCATAAAATGTGGTACAACATTTACTACAAAAGCAATGAAGTCATGAGTCATGAAGCCATGACTAGGTCCTGGCCAGCCCCTGAGGTGGGCACTGATGCTCACTCCTTTCCCTTGTGCTCTAAGGGAGAATCTGCCGCAAGGTCACAGCAGCAAGCTGACTGAACGACACACACCCTCCACTCTAGGTCAAAACCCGACGAGAGCTCCTATGCTTTTGCCAATTGATTTGCCAACGATAGGAACGGGATGCGAAAACTGTGGTATAAGCAGGTTTCCCTCCTTCTTTCGCACTTTGGTCCTCAGGAGTCCCCAAACACTGCTTCATCCAATATCACAAAGGGCAAGACAAATTCTGGCGAAGCAAAAGGAGGGTTAAAGCAGGTTCTCTAACACTTCAGTTCACTTGGAAACTTGTAATTTTTGGTGACTTCAAAGCAAGCAATAAATGGAAGGACCTGGAGACACCTGTGAGCTTTGTCCAAAGAAGAACAGACAAGCTGTACCGCAGAACCAGTCCCTACAGCGCAGAGCACGCGAGGGGGGGCCCTGGGGGGTGGGAGGGGACGCAGGGGAAGGCGGGTAACTGAGCAAGGTGTCACCACACTGCCTTGGGGCTCTCAGCAGAAACAAGTACAAGGCCTCTAACTGCAAGTGCTGGCTTTCTATTTTTACTGCTCCTAGGCAACGAGATAAAAGCATAATAGATGCGGCTTTGTATATAGATTTTTATTAATAAAATATGTATTCTGAAGAGGGAAGGAAAAGAACTCATTCCTGGAAGTTATGATAATGCTGAGTAAGTAAAGAATCAGTCTCAATGAACCTGAAATAAGAACAATTGATTTTTACCAATCCTGGAAATGCTGTTGGTGTTTGAGGAACAATGTAATGACTAAATGGACAGTGTGAAAGGAGAAATCATTACCTCACCACGACGGCTATTACCAGCTCACAGTGGAGTCATTAGGAACCGAAACTACAAGTGTGCAATATTAAGCACAACTTCTTCAGAGCAGGATATAACAATCAGCATTTCATAAATAAGAAAGTGCAAAGTATTAGTTGCCTAGGTTGTTGGCTAATAGCCCAAATAGTTTCTGTTCTATAAACATTGTTTTGTAATCCTTTGAAAAACATTTAATAATACGAGGACTGTTCGGAAGAAGTCCAGCCATTGTCAGTATAACGCAAACAGTTTGCGTGACACTGATGTCACCTGGCAGCAGAGGAGAGTGGACTGTAATGCACACGTGTGAACAATGATGGCGTCACTGTGCTAGTCAGTGGGGGCGAAAGCCGCTGCTGAGCAAGCATGTGTACTGTGTGGCCGTCACATTCAAAATGACTGAGGACGCAGAGCAACAAATTTGCCTCAAATTTTGTGTTAAGCTTGAATATTCCTCCATAGAAACTATTCTGATGATTCAGAAGGCTGCAGCTACGGGCAACTGGTGATTGGCAGCTTCATCTCTGCAACGTGTCTGCTCATGCATCACATCTCATGCAGTTTTTGGTGAAACATCAAACCACCCAGGTGACTCAGCCCCCCTACAGCCCACATTTGGTGCCCTGTGACTTATGGCTTTTCTCAAAACTAAAAGCACCTTTGAAAGGAAGAGATTTCAAACCATCGCTGAGATTCAGGAAAATTCGATGGGGCAGTTGATAGGGATTGGGAGAACTGTGTGAGGTCCCAAGGTGCCTACTTTGAAGGGGACTGAGGCATCATTGTCCTGTGTACAATATTTCTTGTATCTTGTATGTTCTTCAATAAATGTCTCTATTTTTCATACTACATGGCTGGACAGATGTTTGTATACTGTGGATATTTCCCCATTTCAACACATATTCTTTATAACATAAAAATTTAAAAAACATTATGCTTTATAGTGGCTACATTTGGGCAAAGTATGTTCTCATCTTTCCTCATTTTCCCCTCTCAATTCCCTCTTCTGAGAATGTTCCCTGCGCTACATACTTCCCTGCTCTTCAAATGAGGTAATGTATTAGAGAAGTTGGTTTTACACAGAGTGGCATGTATTATAATTTTCCTACTATAGTAGGCACTGTTGGTTGTCAGCAATGAAGGACTGGTCCAAGGCAATCACATTTCCACTTGCTAGGAACTGATGTAGGGATGGACATGAGACCCAGTCCTGGCCAGTGAGATGTATGGGCCAGTCTGCTGGAGAGTTCTGTAAGTAGTTTTCTTTTACAAGAGGATCACAGTATTAAACCCATGTACTTCCTCCTCACCTCCACGGATCTTCCACTAAATGCTACTGCCTGAGGGCATGAGTGCACAGCTGTGGCAACCATCTTGAAACAGAAAGGGAGACAGCATCCGCACACATAAAATGCCCCAGTGTAGTAAAAAACAGAGCCTGGATCTTCGATGACATCAGTGAGTAGCTGATTCCACTTTGGGGCTGCCCACCTCTGGCCTTGTCATGACAACAACAATAATGCACTTATTGAAAGCTGTTCTGTTGTTCACTGAGTGTTCTGTAACTTGCAGTTGAAATTTATTCTAACAAATCTAACTTAACTAAAATTATGTTAAATAAAGCCTGTTAAGGCGACTACCTTTCACTTACAGCCCTCGTCCCCTTCCCCACTCAGGGAATGCACTAACACTCCTTTCTTCTTGTCTATTATCCCTTCCAGGGGGCTACCCTGTTCTCTCTGAGGCCTGCACTTCTCCCTCCACTAACTCTCACAATATCCCCTCCTTCCCTGCTATCATTTGCTCTCAATCCTCCAAATTCCTCAGGGACTGTGGCTCATCCTCTCCAGTCCACCCTCACATCTTCCTGCATGGCTTCAATATCCCCAGGATGTCCTAGCTACACCTTGGCTTCAGAGAACTTTGACTTCTTTAACTCCATCCATTTTTTGCCATCTACTCCCATGGCTAAAATCAGGTATGGGTTATTACTCACCTCTGATCTATTTTTTAATTAAAAAAATTTTGAGTTACTTTAATTACATTCATTTGAATATCAAAATACCACTTAAATTTACATAAGCTTATTAGACAGCATGATTAAATTTGGAGAGCCACTTATTCACGCATCATTCACCAGCTCTGCCAATTCCCTCACCTCTCTTCTTCCATGGTCATTCTACCTTATCCTTTATGCAAAGCCTAATCCTCAATTAGCTACACGACTTTCTTTCTCGGCTGTTATACCTGTGTTGCAGAGAGTTGTTTTGGGGGGAAAAACAATCACGTATCTGTTCATTATCAAGTGAGTCTCCAACCCTGACTACCTTAGTGAGACCAGGTAATCCTACAGGTCTCTAGTCAACCCTCTGGCTGTCCTTGGAGGCCATTCTAAATTTCTACTGGTGTCCCTTACTTATCATCTCCCTTCCTTCTCTTAGCACACTAGTATGCACCCCACTTCAGAGAGAAACAGACCATCAAGGGAAAGCTATCAAATTCCTGTGCTCCACCTATAAATTTATAAGCACTAGCATTTACCCCTCTCCCCTGTCTCTTGGTAGGAGAGGACAGGGCATTCTTCTTCTTCTTCCTATGTTCTGGATTGCATTCACTCTACTTCTTCAACCAACCTCGCTCTTCTAACCACTCCCCTTCTGCCCTGTATCTAGGATTTTGTCCGTCTCTATTGGTCCTTGACCAATAAACCACCCAGGCAACCCCCTTCCTTTCTCGGCCAATGGTCTTTACACAGCAGTGAACAGTTCCTCATTCCTCATGCACATTACATCACTGCAGTGGATGGAGATGCAGCAGCTCCTACAAGATCACCAGTCACCACTTGCTTGACTCAACCAACAGGATGTTCCACTCCTAACTTAACCTTGCTGGGGCATTTCACACTGGATCCCTTCCTCCTCTTTGCCATTCTCCAATGAAAAGATCTTCTACGGTTCTGATTAGAAATGTCACATAGGCACTGTTAAATTAAAAAAAAAAATCAGAATACAAGGAAAAGAAATAAATACCACCCACAATTCTTCCATCCAGAGGTAACCACAATGAAGTATCCTCCCATAATTTTTCTATATCTACACACTCACACAGATAGCTATTTTCTGTTTTTATAAACAGGATGCTAGTGTACATGATTTTATAATTGCTTTTTTCATAGCACAATATATACTGAATCATTTGCATGTCAATAAATACAGATCTATTGCTCAATTTTTAATGGATGTGTGCTATTACTATTTACATATTATCTTTAGCCAAAGGTTTTTTTTTTCAACAATTCTTTTTTAAATCTTTTAAGTATTTTTTATTGATTATGTCGTTACAGTTTTCCCAAATCTTTAGCCAAAGGTTTTATATATTTATTAAACTACCCGTTTTTTTAGAGAAAACATTTTTAGCACATAAACAATGATATATTATCTAAAGCCTCATGTGAAATTTCAAGTATAAACAAGGTGCAGAAATTAATACATGTGATTTAGATACTTGTATTAGTGTTAAAGAAATAAAAGGTGAAGGGTTTGCAGGAACAACTATGAAGGACACATGGACAATAACAAGGCGGGGTGGAAACAAGGGAGGGAGTTGGGGAGGGCTGGGGGGGGAAAGGCAGAAATCTGTACTTCAACAATAAAAATAAAAAACAAAAAGAAATAATTTTAATACTCTGAGATTCTAGACCAGGGGTGTCAAACTCATTTTCACTGGGGGCCACATCAGCCTCATGGTTGCCTTCAAAGGGCCAGATATAATTTTAGGACTGTGTAAATGTAACTGGTCCTTAACGAGGGGCCAGGAGCTCTACACTCGGCCCTTTGAAGGCAACCACGAGGCTGGTGTGGCCTCCAGTGAAAATGAGTTTGACACCCCTGGTCTAGGCTGAGAATAGACTACTAAGTCTGACAATAGAGAAAACACAATCAAATGTATGTTTAAGCAAGACATTTCAAAAGAAATGTTAGCAAACCACTCACTTTTTAAATCGTGTTCTAAATTATTTGAGTCTGTTTCTGGACTTTGACTTGTTCAGTTCTGTTCAGAGTGCCTCTCTCCTTTACTACTCAGATATTTAGAATATGCTTTAGTATGTGTTAGGGCAAGTTTCCTCTTTCCATTCCTTATGAAACATTCCTGGATATTCTTACACGCTATTATTCTACCCTGATTTTAAGTTCATTTTACTGAGTTCCTATATCCTCTCCAAAGTACCGTTAAGTATTTTCACTCGTTTTTAAGATGAATCTGGGGAGCACTGACACTTTCACAACGCGGAGTCTTTCCTCTTCACAACGCGGTGTGGTTCGTTTGCTATCAAGTCTTTTCCTGGGTCCCTCAGTAAAGTTTTGTCATTTTTGTCCCATACAATTCCTACACCTCTGAAACCCCCACATTAGTGGGTCAGGTCCTCATCTTTCCTGACAAGTATTCCTTACAGTTTCCCCACTGATCTCATTGCTCAAATCCATTCTTAATACCCTGGCTAGTCTGATCTTTTTAACATGCAAACCTGATCCTATCAGATCATTCTCATGCCCGACTGCCCTCAGACAAAGCCCACCTAGCTCTCTGGCCTCGCCTCCCGGAGCTCCTGAGGGCTTCTGCCATGTTTCCTCCTCAGTTCCCTGTGGCCCCATCTTCTGAGAACAGCTTCTGCTCTCATCACTCTCCCTCCAGATACACTAGACTCCTTAGCACACTGTATTAGCAGGTGTCAGTAAACGTTGGATGCCTTTTCACAGTGAAGTGAGCACCAAACTAAATTGGAATATGACCATGAAATCTATAAAAGCTGTTAGCTTAAAAGAATTCATTGACTCTTCCCAAGGAGGAATATATCAACAGGTGATAACACTCCAGGAAAATCGGAAAAAGCAGGTTTGGAGTAGGGAATAAGAACCAAAGAGGCATGGTATATACATTAGTATCCCTGTCTATTAGCCATTGAAACATCTTCATATGTGTGTTAAGAAATTTTGGTTCATTATTTCAGAAATATAATACTCCTAAGGCCTATAATGAACACTGAAGTATGGAATAAAAATAGTGAAGGGCGTTTCCTTTCTACCTTCCCACCCCTATTCAGAATTTTTAGCAACTTGCCCATCAAAAGATGTGGATTTTAGCATGTTGTTCCACAGGTAGGGTTATGACAAGTCACTTAGCCTCTTTCATTCCCAAGAGAAGTATTCTATGGATCAAATCACTTTGTCTGAGTCATTACTTGATGCAGAATTGGACCACTGGCTAACTCTCCTAAACAATACTTTCATATTGTCACATCAGTGTTTCTCAAAGTGTGGTCTCTTGATCCAGTGCTACTGACTAAGCTCTATTCCGCCTTAATCACTAGCCAACTGACTGACCAAGTCCCAATGTTTCTGAGCCTCAGTTTTTTATTTATAAAGATCAGGATAAATCCTGCCTGCCGCCATCATGAGACTACAGAGAGAATGGAGGTATTAGATTATTTTATACTATATGTTTGAGTTTTTTCAATTGTTAAGTGCTAGTAAGCTAGATTGTAAATTCCCTGAGGAACAGGAATTGGTGCATTTTGTAGTCTCCACAGAATCCAACAAGGCAACTTACGCAGACATGTCTGTTGATTTTACATGATTGGATAAATCACTCGATAGTTTGTAGAAAGACTTTAAGATGATGTAAAATGACTTCTGCACTTGGCTCTGTGCACAGGAGTTATATGGAACATCCTCACTAATTAAACTGATTCCTGAGCTGTTAGTGAAAAACCCACAATCCTTCGTTGTGGTTTATTGGTTATTCACTAAGAATTTACTGAATGCTTGCCAAATGGAGGCACAAAACAGTACAAAAGAAATTCCTCTTGGAAATGTATGTAACTTAAGTGAGCGCCCTGCACGTGAGAAGTCAATTTCCAGTTTTGAGAGCAGTTTTGACTCACCTTGCAGTCAGTGGGAAGCTAGTGAAAAGTGTGTAAAAGAATAGCATGTTAGCATCGATGTTGTAGCATATAGCAGCATGGATGGGAGGTGCTGTCAGGAGCCTATTATTCTACTCTGGACATAAGACAGTGAAGGTATGAACTAGAAATGTTAGAAAGGGAAAGCAAGGGGAAGGGCAATTTGAGAGGCAAATGTAGTATGTTAATATTTATTTTCACAGATCAATTTCAACAGGACATGTTTGGGTGCATTGGGACGACACTGTACCCACTGAGAAACCCAGCCAGGGCTATTAATGGGACATTTTTTGAGGGCTCTATTACACCTTCAGGTTACACACTGGGTGACTTTAGGCCTGTTATTTAACCTCCCCTCCCCTACCATCTATCTTTAGCTTTCTCATCTGTAAAAAATGGGCTGGACAGCATTCTCTTGCAGGGTGGTTATGAGGACTAAAAACAATGTGGGAACCTCCCATTTTGGGTAACAGGTTTGGAACTGGTGCCACTAAATCAAGAAGGGGACCCACCATTAGCAATGGCATCTTGTAATACTCAAGTTCAGATCTATCTAGTGTTCTCCAGTTAGTACATGGACAGCCTCCAATCTTCCCAAACAATCATTATTATGACCAACAAATGCAACTGTGAGCATATTAGAGGATATAATCTTTTCTTAATTTTGAAAGTCTACAGACTGCTAGGTATAGAAGGTATAGAATGTCCTTAGAAATCATCTTTTATTATTCATTGTATGTATGATGTCTCTTTTTGAAAATAACCCAACTTTCTAAGGTGGCTTGAAGTTACTTTTTACCTATTCTTGAACTGATTTCTCTATGGGGCTTTCAACCATTGAGGTCCCCTCAAACTGTCCCGTAGGTATCTTCATGGGATAATAACGGTGCACTATAAAAAATGCAACATAAATTTTTACTTAACATACAAATTCAGAAGCTACTATTGAGTACAAAACCCATTATTAATAAACTTCCTTACATAATTAATGCTGGTTGCTTTCCCAGCTTAACAAATAGGAACTAGAATTTGTGATATTATTTCCTCATGTTATCCATTAATGCTGAATGGTGTGCATTCCAATACAGAGAGGGGGAGAGGACCAGACGAAGACTCTGAAAAGAACACTTAGCTTCATTTGGTCAAAAAATGGTCTTTACAAGGCTTTTTATTATAGGTCATAAAACACTGCTTACCACAATGTACCTCTTCCTTAAAGACGCAAAGAAATCCTTGCAGTGGTGAGAAGCTGAAAACAACAGAGTATTCGTGCCTCCCTCCCATAAACACATCTGTGCCTATTATCTGTTTTGGGTACAGCTGCATGCACAGCTGTTTATGGGGGCCTTAGAAGAGGCAGCATTTCAACATTTTTTTCTTTCGTGTTGTTGCAAGGACTGAATTTTTAAGCTGAAGCCTGTTAGGAGGAAGGCAGCAAATGGATCTCCAGGGGGAGGAGGACCATATGCTCCTCACTAATAATTTCTTCAATCTACAGGGAGAAGAGGCTCTGGGTGGTCACATCTAGTCAGGAAAAGCATGGAGGCCAAGAGAAAAGGGGGTCTTTAAGCTAAGTGGAACTGAAGAGCTATGCACCCAGGCAAAAATGAGAAATAGGTTAAGAATCTAATGACTATCTTACAAAGAAGAATTCAACAAGGTAACATTAAAATTGGCATTACTGTAGGAACTGTTCAGCCCTGGCAGGGTAGCTCATTTGGTTAGAGCATTGTCCTGATACACCAAGGTTGTGGGTTCGATCACCAGTCAGGATAGAAACAAGAACCAACCAATGAATGCATGAAGAAGTGGAACAACAAATCGATGTCTCTCTCTCTCCCTTAACTCTCTTTCCTTCTAAAATTAATTGGTAAATAAAAATTAAAATAGGAATTATCCAGGGAAAGATGGGCAATGCCATGGCTAGGAAACTCTTAGTCTTAATATCCAGTCATTCCTGGGACTGACTGTTGTCTCAAACATGTCCCTCTTGCCTTCAAATCCTTTCCTGGCTCACCTAAAACTCCCACTCAGCTTTCTGGGTCATTTTTCTCCAGGCAACACAAAATCATCCACAATTTCGTCTTACACAGATCTTCTGAAGCCTCACCTTAGTAGCTACCTGCCCATCCCTGCTCCTACAATTACCACTGCTAAGGGAAAACTCACCACGCATAGTCACTGATTTTATCTGGGCTTTCAGTAAGTATTACTTTCTGGGGGGTCTCTGGTAAGCTCCCTTTTCTGTTTGTCCACATGGTAACCACAAACATTCGCCATTTGTTTGTGTTCCCAATCATGTATCTCAGAGACATCTAAAACTCTGAATTCCGCCTTCACTTCCTCACCTCCTTCCTTCAGAGCTCCCACCACGACTTAGTCATAATCTGAGGCACCCCAAGTCGCCGTGGCAGACCTGAGTTTCAGACCTGCAAACTTCAATGCTTCCTGCTCCTGTTTTCTAGAATACTCCACAGCAACTGCAATCCCAGTATGTCCCCAAATAACAACAGTTTCTTTACCCTCATCAAACTCTGTTCCTCAACCTGTATTTCTTACTTTGCACAATGGTACCACCATGTACACCAATGACTGTTGCAGAGATCTGACATCTCCACTGTCCTTGTCATGTCACCAGTATCTCTTCCCTGGATAACTGTGAGTGTTCTGATACAAAGAGTTCCTGTCTGTAGATTTAAGCATCTTTCATCTTTTCTCCACAGTGTTGGCTAAATGACATTCCTAAAATGTACATCTGATTCATTCAGAAGTCCCCTCCTGTTCACTCTAAGACAAAGGTAGAACTTAGCTGGCTACCTAAAGCACTTAAATGTCCGATTACCTAATTGGTCTGGTTTTATTTCTGGCTGTTTCTATGCTCAGAAGGTGACATGTTGCTATACCTTTGTCCCTATGCAATGCTGTTTCCCATGCCTGGACTGGTGCCCCCACTGCTCCACTCCCAACATACACAGCTTGTCTATCTGGGCCTTTCCAATTTGTCTTTCACGATGAAATTTAAGTAGACCTTTTTCTCACACCCACAAGCTAAGCCAGGTGCTCCCCTTCCACATCTCTCAGCATTCTTAGTAACAGTTGTTCTGCCACATGACTGCTCTGACTTTATTGTAACTGTGAAGACCCCTCACCGAATTAGAGCCCCCGAACCCTGAAGAAGAGACTGGAAGTGGGGACGGGGTGAGAAAAATAAAGGAGCATCCTAGATGTTTTACAGACATTATTGTTTTCTCAGGCGCTTCACATTCATGCTTTCATTTCTCACAGCAACCCCGTGAGTGAATGCATATTTATTCGTTCAGAATTTGTGTCACGGGCCAATTCTGTGGCAGGCTCTGGTTTCACGGAGCTGACAGTGAGGGCGGAGGCTGGCTCTGCGAGGTCAAGCAAGGTGCCTACCACGCAAATCAGCCTCACCTGCCCGGGTGCTTCAGCTGCTCATGCCTCCGGCCTCAGGGAATAAGTATAAAGGAAATGGACAAACTGTTCTAAAAATATGCTATGACCTAGCAATTCCACTTCTAGGATTTCACCCTACAAACCAATAGCACAAGTTTATAAATCAATACAAAGAGGACCCATGCTATTTTGTGTGAAAGAGTAAAACAACAACAAAAGAAAACACCTAAAATGTCCAGCGATATAGGAAGACTTAAATTATGCTGAGTCTACAATATAATGTCAGGCAGCCATTAGGAAGAACCTGAGTAATTCTAATACATAACCGAGAGAAGTCAACAGCAAAAGGGTAAACCTCAGAGGAAATACACGCAGCTTGTAAAAGTGTACGCGTTTATGTACAGGGGTGGGCAAAAGCAGGTTTAGAGCTGTGGGAATGTGAAACACAGTAGTAAAGCTATTAATAATCACAACCTGTATGTCTTTTTCCATAGGAACAAGTGCAAATGTACTTTTGCCCACCCCTCTTTGTGTGGATATCTCTGCATCAGGGTGACCAGGTAAAATAATATAGCACACTCAGTTAAATTTGAATTTCAGATAAATAAAAAATATTTTTTCATACAAGTATGCCCCATATATTGCACGGGATATATTTAAACTAAAAAGTATTTGTTGTTTCCCTGAAATTCAAATTAACCCAAACGTCTTTATTTTATCTGCTAAATCTGGCAGCCCTACCTGAATACATTATAAAAAAATGTTTGGAAGGAGATTAGCTACAGTTAAAGGTTATTTCTCTGGATGTGGGGGTAGGAAGGAGGAACAAAAGGAAGAGATTTCTGTTGTTGTCTTTTTAATGTCAAGTGTTTAAAGTGGTAGCTTGTAGGTGATTTTTACTTTTGTAGTGTTCTCCAGGAGTAGCCAGTTAAAATTATGCACACACACACATACATCCCTCTACCAACCCCAATTTTTAAGCTGGCAGCTGGCAATCTGTTGAAAATATAAAATATAATAAGTCTCTGATTCTGTGAAATGAGAAAAATCCTACAAGGATCAGTTAAAAAATACTCCACAGAAAACAGAAAGAAGAAAGCTTCAGAATTTCATAAGAAATGATACATCATTTTAAAAATTATATTAACAGTGTTATTTATGTCTTCAATGGATTCCTGCTGCTTAAAAATTGTAAGTGCAACTTATTCAGGTATTGTTTTTAATTTCCAATCCTGACACAGATCCTACAGAAGAATAGGTGGCTCATTAAATTTTATACTTTTAATATTTAAAGTAAAAACTAGAGAGGAGATTCTGAAAGACAATGAAACAATCCATTTTAGGGAGGGGGCAATACATATATACATATACATAACTTTGGGTTGTTTTTGGACTCTTACTTAGCTTAACTATTAAAATATGAGGTCTGTCCAGAAGGTATCCAGCCCTGTACTATGAAAAATAGAGACATTTATGGATGAAGATACAAGAAACATTGTACACAGGACAATAACGTCTCAGTCCCTTCAAAGGAGGCACCTTGGGACCTCACACAGTTCTCCCAATTGCCATCAGCTCCCCCATCATATTTTCCTGAGTCTCACTGATAGTCTGAAATCTCTTCCATTTCAAAGGTGATTTTAGTTTTGGGAAAATCCAAAAGTTTCAGGGCACCAAATCTGGACTATAGGGGTCTGAGTCACCTGGGTGACTTGATGTTTCACCAAAAAACTCTGCATGAGACATGATACATGAGTGAGCACATTGTCATGATGAAGTTGCCAATGACCAGTTGCCCATAGCTGTGGCCTTCTGAATCATGTGAATACTTACCACGGAGGAATGTTCAAGCTTAACGCAAAATTTGAGGCAGATTCGTTGCTCTACTCGCTCAGTCATTTTGAATGCAATGGCTACACAGTACACATGCTCACTCAACAGCGTCTACTGCCCCTACTAAGTGCAGTGAAGTCGTCATTGTTCACACATGCACATTCCAGTCCACTCTTTTTGGCTGCCAGGTTACAGCAAGGTCGCGTAAACCGTTCTCCTTATATTAACAATGGCTAGACCTTTTTCTAGACAGACTTCGTGTTTTAGAATGAAAGCTAAATCAACAATCCCAAATCAGAATAATCCCAAATTTTCTTTAGACTGAGAGTCAAAGTTTGCAGGCAAACTAACCAATGTAAAAACCTGACTTGTACCCCTCACAACAAAGCATTATCTTGCCTTACTATTTCCCAATCCCTCCTCCTCTCCTCCTGTTTGTTGGAATCAACATACAGTCTTTTTAAATGGTTTCTGAAATTTTTACTCAGGCTGTGAGCAGGCAATTGTTTCTCACTGATTCTAGGGTCATCTCAGACTGTCAGACATGACACTAGTTGGTTTGCCAAGAGATACCAGGCCCATTAGTGCTGGTGTTTCCTTACAGCTTATACTTGAATGTAGTTTGCTTTTTTAAAGTGTACTTTTGTAGTACATCTAAGAAGGACATGGTTTATTTCCGCCCACACATACACATTAGAGTCTATGTATTTATAAAGCTAAAAGACAGCTGAAAGTTTTTCTTCCTTAAAGTTTAAAAACTCCTTTTCCTTTCTGGCATTGTATTTTAAGCATTTTTTTTGTAAAATAGAAATTGAAAGTTTTTAACATTTAAAAGCCTATGAGGTTTCACTACCTGTCACATACACTCAGTTTGTAGTTAAAAATATTTTACTGAAGACTTAAAATGTACCAGCATAGAATGTTAGAATTCCATATCCTGAGCTGTCAAAATAGACTAAAAAGGCATTAGGGAAACATTTTGCCTCTATGTTATTTCTATGTATTTTTAAAGTGCTTGTAATAGAAGAGGCCCAGGTGATAATAAAATCATGTCTGACGCGCTGAGTGAAGAGAGGGGTAGGATCCCATTCGCATTCCTACACATTGGGAGATTTTAGCACTGCATATATCTGACAAGTGACATGCCCACATATATAAAATCAATTACAAAAAGACACACACCAAAGGTCTAAAAACAGTGGATGATATAAACAGGCACTTCACGAAAGAGGAAATCTAAATGTCCAGGTGCTTACTGTTATTAGTCATCACGAATTTGACAATCAACAGTATTAACAAGATACCACTGCAGTGGCTGGACAACTTAAAGTCTTGACAAAGATATGGAGCAAATGACCCCCTCATAGCACTGATGGAGTAATAAAAACCGTACACACAACTGTATACACTATTATATGAAATAAGCTAGTGTGCAGTGATTACCTCCAGGGAGCAGGTTATAGAATGGGAAGGGCATGAAGAAACCTCTTAGGTTTCTTCATCTGGGTGGTGGTTACATCGGCAAAAACAAAGATATGGAGCAAATTGTAAGTATTTTCCATACCTGCAATTCCCTAACAATTCTCTACTTCATGAAACACAAAACGTCAAAAGTTAGTTATGAGTAAGATTAAAAGTGTCCAATCCAAGTCCTTTCACCCTACAGTTCACTGCAGTAACTCAGGGTAATTTTCTGGCTGGGTGACCTTGGGTATGTTTGTGTATTTCATTGAATCTATAATATCCTCTATTTTTAAGATTTACTATTGTTTTAAAATACACTAAGAAAATTAACTGCCAATTAAACTATGACATAATCTCTTGTCATATAGAAGTTTCACTTATACACATTAAAAGGGCTCTTTAAACTTCTTCATATTTGGATTTTCATCATATATCATACTCAAACATGTATGAAAATTAGGTATTGCACCTCCTGTACCTCCCATCCCTCCAGCATTCCTCCCCCTTAGGTTCATGTCCATGGGTCATACATGTAAGTTCTTTAGCTTCTCCATTTCCTTTACTATTTTAATCTCCCCCTGTATATTTTGTATCTACAAATTATGTTTCTTGTTCCCTATACCTTTTTCCCCATTCTTCTCCTTCCCCTTCCATGCTGATAACCCTCCATGTGATCTCCATTTCTGTAATTCTATTCCTGTTCTAGTTGTTTGCTTAGTTTTTTTTTTTTTTTTTTTTTG